>PVKS010051765.1:0-11014 GCA_004027875.1 Aplodontia rufa | reverse complement strand
GGGGTGGGTGAATGGTGGTGTGCATGGGCTGTGCGTGGGGGTGGAGGGCTGTGTGTGGGGCAGAGGGGAGAGATGGCAAGAGAGGGAAGGGGGAGGGGAGGAGCGCTTGGGGAATGACGGCATTGTCTTGGGTGACACCCCAAGGTGGCCCAGCTGCCTCAGTTTCCAGGGCACACCTGGATTCAGCTGTGGCCTTTAGCAGCCAGCGAGTTGCCAGAGACCTCCACCCTCCGTCAGCCTCTACCCTGTGTTTTAAACCAGTCGCTGTACACAGGCATCGCTTAGAAATCACGGTGGAGTCCACTCACACTCACGCTGGACAGCGCTAATGTACAATGAAAAAGCAAATGTTACAAATGATTCGGGTCAGAACCAAGTCCACGCTGATGGGAGGGTGCAGACTAGCTGCCAGCACCTCCCAGCTCCCACTTCTTGAGGAGCCTCGGGAAGTCAGGAAGTCGCGTGGAGTCTGGAGGGGCTCATGGGCACCTAGTGTTGATGAGGGCCCACAAGCCCCGCAGCCTGTGCTCCCTGCCTGGGAGATGTCACTGGACAGGGAGCCGGGGTGCCCCTGCTGCAGGGTGGATTTCCTGCCTGTGAGGAGGGGGCTGCTCTCCTGCCTGGAACCCCCTCAACTGAGTCACACTCATCATAGGGTGGGCCCTGGAGCATGCGGCCTCGGCACCAACCCTTGGGTATCGGAGAGGCAGAACTGAGATCCAAACGCAGGCCTTTGCCAGATCGTGGGGGAGGGGTCAAGATCGTGTGAGGGTGCGGGGCCTGGAAGGGCTCCCTGCCCCCTGGTGGGTACCGCGCTGTCCTCCCCATGACACCTTGGGCTGCCATTGGGATGTGGCCAGTGGCAGAGGGCTGCTTCTTCTGATCCCTGGTCTCAGGCCCAGGCCTCCCACAACCCTGCCCTCTTTCCAGGTGCCCTGGGCATGGAGAACACAGGCAGGTGGAGGTGGAGGGCAGGACCACCCCCGGGAGCCCTCCAGGCCGCTTTCTCCTCCCTCTCAAGAGAGAGCAGCTTAGCTTTCGAAGGGCAGCAGCCTGTGCACACCACTTAAAGGATAACTTCTGATTATTTTTTTAATGGAAGAGCAAATATTTATGTCTTCTAAGCTGAAGGGCAGGCTGGAGTGTGTGGGAATATTGACTCTCAGGGCGCTGGCCTCCGAGGCTACAGAGCGGGCAGGAAGATGGACTTGGCTGGTGCCTTCTGCCCCGCCTGGCTGCGAGCCTGAGTGCGCGTCCCTCTGTCCAGGGGACGAAGAGGGTGCAGGCTGTGGCCTGTGGCCACTGGCTGTTTATTTCCTGTAAAGAGAGGAGGGGGGTGGGCACTGTGCCAGCAACAACTCAGGGTTGCCAGGTGGCCCTTGGTCAACCGCCCTGACCTTCACTGTCTGGAAACGAGGCTGTGTGGGATGGGGCTGGCCCTTGCACCTCTGTGACTCTGCTGCTTCTGCTGTGCCTGGGGGAACCTGAACTCGGCTGTCCCCCTTCCAGCCCCAACCCCAGGTTCGTGCGATAGCCACCCCAATGGCCTGTGGGACAGGGAAGCAACTGTGACAATTATGTAGGTCACTGCAACAAAGCACACACACACTCCCAAAAGGCAGACCCCAATTGGAATGGCGGCGGCAGCAGAAGGTGCAAGGGGCCCAGTGTGAGTGACCGAGGCCAGTGACCCACCTGCTCCCAGGGCCCAGCTACAGTGGGAGGCACTGTGTGCCAGCGCTAGTCAGGCTGACCTTGCAGCAGGCAGCTTCACTCTGGTGGCCCCAGGACGCAGGGCTGTCTGGGAAGCACATAGACCACCCCAGCAAGAGAAGCCATCAGGTGGCCTCTGCCCCCAGCCAGCCTGTGGGCCCTGAAGACACTGCTGTCTGCTTCTTGGGGTGAGTGCTTTCCTCTTGAGCCCCTTGGCAATCCCACCATACCATTCTGTATCTTTCCCCAGCAATCCCATCAGCCCAGCCCCTCCCTGATAAAGCACCAGCTGCTTTTGTGACTGGAGGGTGACCTGTGTCCCAAGGCCCTGACTCAGGGGTAGGGTTGTCCCTGAGCAGTCAGCAGCCTGGGTGGCCAGGATCTGGGTGGCCCATGGTATGGAGAGGCTGCAGAATCTCACCTCAGGCGAGGCCAGCACAAAGCCGCAAAGGCCAAGAAGGGGAGGAACCAGTGCCAGCTCTGGCCTCAAGGCACGAAAATGCAGGCTGCACCCCAGCCAGGTGCTTCTCTGAGGGGGTCCTGCCCTCCAAGTGCCACCCACATTGGTCAAGGGGTCCCCAGCTGCTGTGTCCTCTGCTCCTCACCTAGTCCTGACCACTCAGGTGAACAGAGCTGTGTCCCCTGGCTCTGAGGGCCAAGGTGGCCCGAGGGCTCTCTTCTCAGCGTGGCTGCCTGTCCTCAGCCTTGCCCGCGTGCCTAGAGGTACATCCCAGCCCTGAGCAGTGGCCAGCTCCTGGATGCCCTGCTCTTCACGTGCACAGAGTGCTGGGTAAGGACCAGGGTCCTGGCTGCATAGAGTGTGTGCATGGAGGGACAGGGGTGCAGCTTGCTTTGCATGGAAAGAGGTGGAGTCACACACTTCCTGTCCCATTGTGCATGGGTGGGCCTGTGCTGGGGCTGAATGCACCCATGTGTGCGTGCATGAAGGTGGACACTGAGCACAGGTGTGGGTGTGAGTGCCAGGTCGGGGTCACAAGAGCATGTGTATGTACGTGTGAGTTCCCACGTGCACGCTTCAAGAAGGGCTGCTGTGAGTGGCCCTTTCCAGGACAGTCGGGGTTCCCCCTGACTGACACCTGTGAGGCCTCCAGTCCTCGCTGACAAGTCTGGAGAAAGCTCTTCCTCCCGGCAGCCTCCAGGTGTGCCGGTGGGGGGAGTCAGCGCATCTTCTGGAAGGTGAGAGCAGCCGGGTGGCGGCTGGGTGGTGGCCCGCCGCTGCAGCTCTGACAGGTTGCCCTGCTCAGTGCCATGCAGGAGCCATCCTGCACCCTCCCCACCACCCATGTGTCGCCTGGTGCAGCCTGGAAGGGCGCAGCGCCTGCCCCTCCACTTGTGTGTCTGCTGGCCTGCTTTCCTGCCATGCTCCAAAGCCAGGGGCCAGAGCCAAAGGACCCCAGGTGCCGGGGAGTGGGCAGGAGGTGATGGGCAGGAGATGGACAGCAGGCCCAAACCTGTGGCTCTTTGGGGCAGCTGTCTTTGCCAGGAGCTGTGAGGATGGCCGTCTCTCCTTGACCTCCAGGGAGCCCCACACGCCACGCTGGCCGCCCTTTAAAGAGCAGCTGATTATCTCAAATGCCAGGCCCTGTGCTGGAGCCCTCACCCTCCCCTCTGTGGACCACAGGCTGCCAGCTGAGTGGCGGGTGGCAGCTGCTCTGAGAGTTGGAAGCTTTTGATTTGCGTCACTGCCGAGCTGGCCAGGAGGGGCCTGCATGCTGGGCGCTTGGCAGCTGCACGGAGTCACAGCGACATCCCAGCTCTGGGGGTGGGGCAGGGAGGCATCCCAGGGGAGAGGCAGGCTACACACTCAGCGGAGCACAGGCTGTGGACCCACAGACCTGCTCCCACCACGCTGCTTGGGAAGCACTTCCCATGATGCACAGGAGGCACCGGAGGCTGGGATTATCTCCCCATCAGGTCCCAGTCGGCTGCCCTAACAGCGGGCTTACTGCCATGTGGCCACTACAGGAAGCCTGCAATTCCACAGAGGACCCTCGAGGGACCCTAATGAACAGCTACCAAGGGGGCAGAGAGCCCGCTTCCGTGCCTCTTCCCTGGTCCCATGGAGGCCCAGCTGGAGCCAAAGCTTTGCTTGGGTGGGAAGAGCCAGATCTGACTCAAGCCTAGTGACCTCCCAGCCCCCCTGGGAGGTCACTGACTGGTCCCACTCAGGGCAGGAGCAAATTGAGTCACCTGAGAGTCTGGACTCTCTCCCCTTGCAAGCCCTTCTGAGGAAGCCCCATCCCCCAAGGCTGGACACAGGCTGAAGTATTGGGGTGTCCTCATGGTCACCCAGGCCCACCCCTTCTCCAGGCAGCAACTGCTCTGGGGCAGTCTGACCACTTCCCTCTGCTCCACAGCCCAAATGCTGTGTGCATGCCAGCTGTGCCTCAGTTTACTTGCTCAAATGTTCCTCTTCTCAACAGGATGCCCCAGGGCACCCTACACCTGCTGAGCCCTCAAAGCCCAGCCTTGCTGCACCCACTCGCGTCCCTGCCCTGGGCCCTCAGCAAGCCTTGTCGGGAGTCCTTTCCACGTGGCTCAAGGCAGTGGGCCGCCAGGGGAGGGAGACACGCTGCTGTGGTTGTAGGGCGCAAGGCCGGTGCGGGGCATCCAAGGCCCAGAGGCTAAGACTCCCCCACCCTGCAGCCCAGGGAGCTGGTCATTGGCTCCTCTGGGAATCCAAGAATCCGGGTGAGAGGGACTCTCAGGGCCCACACCCCTGCCACCTGATGGCCCAGGCCCAGCAGGGACGCAGTCGAGGGGCCTCACACTCCGCCCACGTTGTGTGTGTGCGTGTGTGCTGAGACCACAGGCAGGGTTCCAGCATGGCGGTGCTCTGGGGACTGGCAGCCAACACTGCACCTGTCCCCAGCTGTGTGAGCGTCTGAGGGCCTTCCCTCTCCCATCTCCACCCCTGCACTCAGCCCGGTGGATGGGGCTCTGGGTGGAGTCATCGGGTGTCCCTAACTCAGCTTTCTGGGCGTGTTTGCTTCCTGTGGCTGCCATAACAGTACCACAGACTGGCTTGACCACAGACAGACACTTGCTGTCTCGCAGCCTGGAGGTCAGCAGTCCTCCGAGGGACGGCCCGCCCTGTGCCTCTCCTGCAGCTGGAGCTGCTGGCATTCCCAGTAGTCCTCAGCCCCTGGGTGCAGCGCTCCAGCCTCTGCCAGTGGCCGCGTGGTCTATGGCGTGTCTGTCACCCTTGCTCCTCTTCTCTTGCGAGGACAGTCCCTGGTGGATCAGGCCCACCCCAGTTCACAAAGCTCTCATCTCCATGCTCACCTCGCTTATCTGCAAGACTCATTCCAGATGTGGCCCATCAGGTTCTGTGCGGAAGCGAGTTTGGGGGGCTACTGTTCAAGCCATACTGGGGCCAGCAAGTCTCCCGTCCTGACTGAGCCTGGTGAACAGATAGGGAAACCTGGGGCAGAGGACAAGCAGCCCAGGCCATCCTCAGCAGTCAGGACAGAGCCAGAAGAGGATGTGCCTTTGTCCCCCCGTGCTTGGGCCCCATGGTGCAGCTCAGCCTCAGGGACCTCCTCTTGCTATGACCACTGCCCTGTGACCCTTCACTTGCCCTGTGACCTCTGGGTGGGTTCCCCTCAACGTGGTCTGGCTGGCTGACGGCCAGGGGCTGTCTGGCTCTTTCTGGCTAGTAGGGGTGTGGGACGGCCACATGGGGCACAGAACTGATCTCTAGGCGCTCAGGACAAAGCTGTGTTTCAGCTGCAAGGAGGCCTTGTGGCTTGCGTGGCCTTCGAGATTAGAAAGTGGTATGGGGGGCTGGTCGCTGTGCTCTGGCCACAGCCTGGGCCATGTGGAGCAGGGCAGGGCTACGAATGTCCCAGCCCAGGAAGGAGACCCTCTTCTCTCTTCCCCATCCCATTCCAGGCCACAGGCTGGGGCCAGAAGCCCCAAGGGTGGGGCGCTGCCGCCTGTGCAGGCCAGAATGCTCTAGTCTGAGCCCATAGAAGAGTTGTGACTCACACCCAAGTTGTCCATGGAGGAGGAGGATGACTGGCCTGGAGGAGGTCGGAAAGATGCCTAGACACGTGTGTCAGCCTTGGCACAAGGGGTAGGGGAGGGGCTCAGCTCAGTGCCCAGGCCCCAGGAAGAGAGGTCCCAGGGGTGGGGAGTGTGGCTCTGATCTGCACCCCTGGGGCCTGACTGAAGAGAGGAGAGCCAGGATGGGCACCTGCCACTCTAAGTGGGTGGGGCAGGAAGCTGAGCAACCCTGCAAGGATGGCTTTGGCAGAGTGGTGTGGGTCCCTGGGGCTTAGGCAAGGGGACAGACCAATGCACCCTCACCCCAGGCTACAGGACTCCTCAGGAGAAGCTCTCAGCAATGAGGTGCCCAGGAGAAATTAGAGTAACCCTGGGGTTGATTGAGGGAGAGTTGCTCAGCCCCGGGCCAGGACCTCCGGGGCAGGGGTGTCTCAGGCTGAGCCAGGGCCCCTCTTCCTGGAGTCTCAAGGCCCTATGCCTCCTGCATTTGAGCAGGTGCTGACGTGGACAGCCAAGTGGTCATGTGTGGCTCTGTGGTCAGCTACATACAGGGAACCTTGCAGCTACACGGCAGCCCTTGGTACACCTGCACCTGCCTAGGACACACAGTCACTATGAGACAGCAGTGATTCCCCCAGCCAGTGACTCTGGGGACCCTGGGCCAGCAGGAAGTTGTCCGGTGCTATCAGCCTGCGCTTGCTGAGTTCTGAGACAGCTCCTTATAGGGACCCGTGGGCAGGACGGCACACAGCCAGGGCAATGGCTCCAGCACAGGGAACTCTACACCCGTGGCTATGAGCAGCTTTCTCTTCCGACCCACCAGCACCTAAACACCAAGGGCAGACTCCTGGGCTGATGGGCCCCAGCCCCAGGTCAGCATCTCGAGCTGCACCAGGAAAGTTCCAGGCTCCCCCACACTGGGATCCTGTCTCCAGGGAGAATGAAGCAGCCCTGGTGTCACATGAATCTTCAGACTTGTCCACTGATAAAAAGAGCCTTGTGCCCATGGGGCTGGGGTTATGGTGCTGCAGCAGGACAGGGCTCCTGCTCAGCATGGCAGTGGGTCTGGGCAAGGGACCTGCCCAGCCTTCTGGGGCCACAGTCTCTAACATTTCCTGCAGCAAGGTCCTCTCAGCAAGACCAGCTGGGGTCCACTGACGCCCAGGGCTCTGGCCCTGATGGCTGGGAGGAGTGTGGGCCATACTCGTCCACCGTCCACAGCAGCTCACTGCGACACCACCTGCAGACCCACAGGCTGCCTCTGTGGGCTGATGGGTGTCTGGTTAAGGACTTCCCGTCCTCGCTGGTCCTGGCCCTGCCCTTAGGTAGACTTGGGTGCCTCTGGCCTCCTGACAGAGGTGGAGGCCCGGACCATTGAGGACTCTGCCCACTTGGAAGTGGGGCTGGAGGCAAACTGGACAACAGCCCTGAGCCCTCCTCAGGAGGCCACCTCCTGGCCCTTAGTGCTCCTGGCCTCTGCTCTGAGGTTTCTGCCCCTCTGACGGCAACATGTAACTGTGCAGACCCTGACAGGCTCCAGCTCGCCCACACCCCACCCTTGAGTGGTATGGGTGTATCTGCCATCTGTCCCTGGGTAAGGAGACCCCAGCTCAGATGCCACACCTGCTCCTTGGTGCGCACAGCCACCTGGAGCTACAGGTCCTCCCCTGTGCAGAAGCCATTCGGTCATGGAGGACGCTGTGGGTTGAACTGACTCAGAGACACATTTCCTGCACCTGTGCTTGGGAGCAGGGTCTCTGCAGACGCCATCAAGGTAAGGTGAGGCCACGCTGC
Organism: Aplodontia rufa; assembly: GCA_004027875.1. Lineage (NCBI taxonomy): Eukaryota > Metazoa > Chordata > Mammalia > Rodentia > Aplodontiidae > Aplodontia > Aplodontia rufa. The sequence goes on along the minus strand of PVKS010051765.1, from coordinate 3,478 downwards.
ACCAGCGCGGGCCCTGACCCAGGGCTGGCGTCCTCATAAGGGACACACAGGACACAGGGAGGACGCCATGAGAACATGGAAGCAGACTGCAGAGATGTGGCCCTACCCCTGGGCGCCTCTCCCTCGGGGCTGGCCTGCATGCAGAGCCTGAGAGGAGGCTTTCTGCTGTTATTAGCCACCAGTCCTTCCTCCAGGAAGCCAACCCAGACAGAATGATCCAAGAAAGCACCCCCCAAGACTGTGCCCTTCCTGGGTGGACGTGGGCTGAGACAGGCTTTGCCCCTGATGGCCTGGACATGCCCACAGCCAGCCCATCCCCAACTCCTCTGGCATCCCTCACCTCACCCTGCCCCACATGGGACCTCCCCCAGTGTCCCTGCTGCCACCATGGCTCAACTCCTATACCTCTTCCACACCCTGACCCCTGCAGAAGGTGCCACCTTTAAGCAGGAGAACAGGGTGAACCTGCAGCTTCTTGCTGGGGTCTGCCCTGCCCACTGCCCCACAGCCCCAGGGTTATAGGCTGTGTCACCCACACCTTCTTGGGATGGAGGGTGGGAAATCCTGCTCATAGCCACATGCTCAGCCTTTGGTCATCTTCAGAGGGACACTGGTCCCTTGTCAGTGGTCCCCAAGCTGTCCTTCCACCTCTCCTCATTGCTGAAGCCCCCTACCCCCTGCCGCCCATCCTACAGTCCCTCTGGCCTCAAGTGAGCCCCCGCCTACATGAGTGGATTGAAGCAGGTCCAGGAAGCCCTAGATTTCTCCCTGGTGACACCCTGGGGACCGCTGGCTCCTTTGGACTTCTGGCCTCTGGAACTGTGGGAACAGGCAAAGCCTCTGCAGAGGCTTCTCATTCTCGGCCTCAGGTGCAGAATTCCAGGTTCAAGAAGGTCATCATGTGGCCGAGCTGAGATGCCCAATTGTGTCTCACTGCTCTGTGCATGGATTTCCCGTCACTACCGTGACAGATGAGCAACCTGGGTGGCTTAGAACACAGATTCATCCTCTCACAGTTCTGGAGATCGGAGAGTCCGCTTAGGCCTCATCGACATGAAGCCTGGCGGGGGCTGAGTTCTTCCTGGAGGCTCTGGAGCTGTTTCCGGCCTGCCCCACTTCCCCAGGCCCTGTGTTCCACTCCCCCTCCCAAGCCAGCCTTGGGCAGCTGGGTTTTCTCCAGTGGCTTCTCTGACATGGAATCCCACTCCTCCCTTGCCCCACTGACAGGCTGTGCACCCAGGGGCTGCCCAGATGGCCTGGTGTGCTCCATCCACCTGAAGGCCGAGTGAGGAGTAATCCCAAGTCCCCTTGGGCACATTAGGTCACCTAGACACAGGTTCCAGGATGGAGACACAGTCATCTCTGGGGGACTTTGCCAAATATGCTTGGCTGCTCGGTGACGGGAACCTGTGTGGGGCTTTGCCAATGACTTGGAGTCCTCTTGGTGGCCCTCATTTCCCCTTCCCCGACCCCATGTGTGGCACCTAGCTGGAGCCCAGGAGGATCATGGCTGGATGCCCAAGCTGCCGACTGTGTCTGTGTGGGTGCCCAGGACCTGGCAGGCCCTAAGCATCCCCCGCCTGGTAGAGGCCTCTGTGCGGGCAGCAGGACCCACGCTGCTCCAGGTGGGCCAGACAGGGCTGAGTCCCAGCTCCCCTGCCCACTGGAGAGTGACTGTGTAGCCGTTCACTGAGCCAGTTAGCGTGGTGAGCTGTCGCCAGCACTAACACTGCTGATGGGCAGTGGGGGCCAGGAGAGCCGCAGCCGGACACCCAGCTCCCTCCTGTTGCGAAGGCTCTGGTGACGGCTTGGTTTCTGTTAGACGGAGTGGGTGGAGGCGGGGGAGCTACGCCCGTGAAGGGACTTTGTTTACAGAAATATGAGGTTCCAGAGCAGTGGCTCCTCCTGGACCTCGTGCGGTGGTGTTGGCGTGCTCAGGAAGGTGGCCTTCCCCAGGAGGCTCTCTCACCCCCTGGGCCAGCATGTACTTGCCATGGAGGCTGCGGTCACACCAAGGGTTGAGACCTCCAGGGACCTGGAAGGGGCTGGGAGCCCCGCAGAAGGCCAGCTGTGGCTGCTGCCCTGACACGTGCCCCCAGGACGGGTTCCACACCAGAAACTAGCTGATTATCTTTCCAGCCAGCCCTTGCCCACTTCTGTGATGTCCAACCTGTCCTGGGAAGTGCTGCTTCCTGGGAGCCTGTGGAGTGCTGCCGTGACTATTCCAGGCTCCGAGGACACTCGGGAATGCGGAAGCTCTTGGGAAGGGCCTGGCCCCAAGTGACAAGGTCCTGCCCGTGGAAGCTGCTGCGTTCTGCTCCTGCAGACCCTCTGTGGGCTCCATGATGGAGTTGAGGCCAGCCCAGCCTCAGTGCCTCCTTCACCCACTGGCCCTCAGGGAAGACAGGACCAGGCTGGGTGGGGGCACAAAGCAGATGCAGCAGGAGGGAAGGCAGCTGATAGAAAGGGCTTTAGGCCCAGAGGATGGAGGAGCCAGCACTCTGTCCCCTGGTTGGCCTGGAGTGCAGAGGGTGGGTGGGCTTTCTATACCCCCATCCCCAAGGCCCTGGGCCCATGCAGCCCTTTACAGCTGCAGGGCAGTGGGGACCGATTCTGGGGTCTGCAGATCAGCTCCTGTCGTGGAGGTCCTGATGTGTGAAGGCTCCTGTGGGATGTCACCACCCAGGGCTGGCCCTGCCCTGCCCCCCTGAGGCCTTGCTCCCCACGGGCCTGCAGGAAGAACCGCACCCCTGAGCCCAGGCTAGACTCTTGCCCGTGCCAGCCTTGCATGAGAGCTGCCGTGGTCCTCTGGGCTATGTGCTGTGGCTGTGCGCAGTGGGACCAGTGCCTCTGAGTCTGGGCTGGGAACAGGAGGCCCGCTCACCAAGGCCTCCAAAGAGATTTGCTCCAGAATGGGGTGTGTGTGGAGGTTTTGGCAGCATGGGAAAACCAGATCTGTAGAGGCACCAAGGAGCCTGTAGTGTAGAAGCCAAGGCCACACTCAGGGTTAAAGGGCAAAGGAGGGAAGGGCATGACCTAAATAAGGATTGTAACCCAGGGAAGGGGCCACCTGCGAGCCACTTGGCAGGTGACAATGCGGCAGTGCAGAGACAGTGCAGGAAGGACGGTGCCCCTCCCATCTGCCCTTCTCCCACCCCACGTCTCCACCACCTCTAGACCGCTGAAGCCCCACGGAGGAGGGGTGGGGAGAGGGCAGCGAGTTATTTCCAGGACCAGCAACATTATTACCACCACTGTCTCCACCACCACCAGCACCAGCACCAGCACCACCACAATCACCACCATCACCCTCACCACCATCACTGCAGTGGTGTTAATGATGGTGGTGGTGGTGGTGGTGTTAATGGTTATGGTGGTGATAATGGTGATGGTGGTGGTGGTGAGGATGATAGTGATGGTTGTGGTGACGGTGATGGTGGTGGTGGTGGTGAGGGTGATGGTGATGGTGGTGGTGGTG
>PVKS010051764.1:0-11014 GCA_004027875.1 Aplodontia rufa | reverse complement strand
ATCTCTGAAGCCACTGCCGGCCAGCTGGTGGTCACAGTGCTTGTCACCCCCACACAGGCTGCACCTTGGCCACTGCTGGTGGAGCTGTTGCCCCTTCACCTGGGCCTGCAGTGCTCGTCTCCTCTGGGTCATCACACGTGCGCAGGAAGGTCTTTGAGAAGACGTGTGTCACAGAGTGCAAGCACGCACCGAGGTCCTCAATCCCGATTTCTTGCAAAGCCACAATCAAAGGTCTTGGGAGACCACAAAAGAGGATCCGGTGAGCCGATGGCCGGTGCTGTGGCCTGTTCCCAAGTCGGAAGGTGTGGCCCGTGTCAGGCGGAACAGGAGGGGAGACAGGACAGGCACCTGGTGTGTCACACAGGGTCATCACTAAGGCCTGGGCTGTGCTTCAGCTGGCAGTGTTTGCTTGGTGGCTTGAGTGAGTGTTGGTGTGTTACGCTGCCCTCTGTGGGGGTTCCCCACTCTACTACGCTGGTTCAGGCTGCCTGGTCCCAACAAAGGCACACAGGTCCTCAGTGCCGGTGCCGCAACCTACTTCAGGGGCTGGTAAAGTTCAGGGTGCTGCCCCCACAAGCTTCTGTATTTCTAATAAGCTCCCAGGGTGGCGATGTGCCAGCCCAGGGCCACATGTGGAAAAGCCTTGTCCTGTGTCCCCATTGGTGAATCCCCCTGTTCCTCGCAGCCCGGCCCAGGCCCTCCCTCAGCATCTTAGAGGGCAGCACCCTCCACGTCCCTCCCCGTCCCTCCATGTCAGGGAACTGGATGAGCCCAGTGGATGAGCTGCAAGGGATTCCTATAAGGTCCAGGGTGAGATGGGGACACCAGGCTGACACCCACCCTGCTGGGTGTGCTCAGGCCACCAAGCCTGGCCCCCCTCCCTTGCTGGCCCATGTGACAGGTTTACCAGGAAGAGACTCTTTCGGCTTTCCAACTCACCACTGACAGGGAGTGCTCCCCAGCACTGGCCTCTCCCCTGCAGGGAGAATCAGGGTGCCAGGCAAGTCCCACGACACCCACATGCCCATCCCCGTTCTTGAGCCCACATGGAAAGTGCTAGAAGGGGACAATGAAGCCTTGTCCTGGTTACAAAAGGCTTATTGCTTACAAAAATAACTTACCAAACACCTCGCAGCAACGCCCAGAGCACACGGCTCATCCCAGACCTGAGCAGCAAAGGCCCTCGGCACACGGGAGACTCATGCGAGGACTGTGCTGCGCGACCTCCCTCGTGGTGGGGAGGCCTTCAGGAGCTGGGCGGAGGGCGGTCACTGCCGGCAGATGTTGTGGAAGGCCTCCAGGGTTCGGAAGTCCCTCCAAGTGGGTGGCAGGCCATCCTGCAGGAACCTGCTGCTGCGCTGACACGGGTCCTGGAACAGTTTATGTAGCTTCTTAACCAGGTCTGGAAGGGCAAGGGGGAGCCGTGAGAGGGCTGCGCATCCTGACTTGCCCCTCCTGCCAGGCCCAGTGGTCCAAAGACAGACAGAGACCTTTGGCTGGCCTGGGCCCCTAAGAGCAGCTGCTGACCCCACAGGCCATCCGGATGCCCCTGCGTGCCTGGCCCAGGGAGTCCTCCCCTCTCCCATGCAGGAGGGCTCCCCAGCACTGCACCTGCCGGGGCCCAGGGGCAAGCCAACCACGCTGCACAGAGCCCAATGTTATGCCTGAGACCCCCAAACAACCACACGGAGCCCAGATTCTGCTGTAATCACAAAGGGGTTTTATTTATTATTGATTACAAGCTCGAGCTTGGGCCCCGGTCCAGCACTCTGGCACAGCGGGTGGAGGAGAGCAGCAGCCAAACTCAGAGAGTCAGGGTTTATAAAGGAAAATTCTGCAAGCGGGGGTTACAAGCCTTGGCGTTACAGGATTGGGTAAAGGCAGGTGGGTGACTATGACTTTTGCTATTATTGGCTACAGGCCTGGGGGTCTTATGTTTTTGCCATATGAACATTTGGACTCTATAGATAATTATTTGTTAAGGCTGTTGTTTTGGCTCCCGCCGTGGGTTTACATTCTTAAGTTCTTTTTATAGCCTTGTAGTTTCTCCCAATAGAGGCAGTTTTGGGTCATGCTGCTCTCCGTGTGAGTGCTCTGGACAAGATGAAGTTTGTCCGGTTCTCACATTAACCCCATCCTCACATTCACATTAACCTCATCCTCACACCAGAAACTTGATCACTGCTGACAACCCACACGGTGGGCATGGCTGTGTGCCCAGGGAACCTGGAAGAGCTGATAGCTGGAGAATTCAGTGTGGAGGGCACTGTGCCTTCTAATCTAATTTCAGGTTATTGTTCACTGTCATGATGTGACCTGATATGCTTGGGGAGGTGCAAGCGGGGACAGCCCTGGGGCCACCAAATAATATAATAAATGGCAAATTTGAGTGCAGAGAGCTTTCAGGCTTCATCCATGAGGATGAGAGCACAATTCAATTCTCAAACTCAAGGAGATAAGAAAGCCCAATCCCCATGGCCCCACGCCCAGGAGAGCAGTTCTCACCATAGAGGGGCTGTGACTTTCCTTCAGAGCTCTTCTGAATCATGTGGACAGGAGGGTGTGGCTGTCTGAACAGATCTGTCCATAGTAGTCCTCCTTTGCCTGGGTGGCCCTCATGGTGGCAGGGGATGACCCACTGACACCCGACCCCCTTCCTCAGGCTGTCGTGGGTTCAGCGGGGGGGGGTGTGGATGGACTTTTCGGCCACACTTCTTATCCTTCCGTGCAAAGCATGACCACACCCTCCCCATGCCCCAAAGTCAGCAGCTGTAGGGAACAGGTGCCACAGCCTGGCAGGCCACAAGCAGCTCTTCCCCTCACCCAGACAATGCACGGGGAGGAGCCCCTCATGGACCATGGCTGCCCTCCTGACACAGGAAGCCAGGCAGAGAGTGGCAGATTGCCCTCCCCAAGGTGGCCGTTGGGCCACTCATCAAGACAATGGCCGTCAACAGGGCTTTGCACTTGCCCATGGCAAATGTAGGAGTGGGGGTCTTCTACCAGGTGGCCTTGCTAATGACAGACAATCTGCAGTGCATGGGCCGTGGAAAGCCTCATGACGCAAGAGCAGGGCCATGAACACGGGGTGGAAGCAGCTGGCTGGCCCCGCTACGGATGCTCCCAGTCCTGCACAGGCCAGAGCCAGGCCGAGAGCCATGGTGCAAGTGCTCCCACTGGGCCGGCTTCAAGCTGGACAAGCATCTGGCCAACTGCTGAACACTCCTCAGGGGCTGGTGGGCACGCATCCGGCTCACTGCAGCATGGCTGTTCCAGGGCTGCTCTCATGCGAGCAGCTCCGAAAACCCAGGGATAAACTGCAGGAACTGCCAGACAGGTGTTGCTCACTGCCACAAGCTGGGAGCCCAGTGGACTCTACTAGGACAGCGCTGGAAACCTGGAGGACACTTGTATGACCCAGCTCCCCCTCCCACCCCATCTGTTCCCAGCAGGCCCTTGAAGTCTGAGGGGGGAGGCCTCTCCCAGCTGTCTGTCTCTCTGCACTCAAGGGTGCCAAGGCACAGCAGGAGACCTGGTTTTGCGACACTTACCATGAAGGATGTGACCACTACGTCTGGCATCTGGGGCAGCTGATAGTGGAGAAGGGCAGTGGTGGCATGATCTGTCACCTGGGAATGGAGGACAGAAGGTTAGCTGCCACAGAAAAGTGGTGGGGCTGATGTGCCCGTTCCTTATGCAGCAGCCCTGCTTTCAGAGGGCTGGCAGAGGAAAGGACATCTGAAATAAAACCCCACCTGGGAAGTTACCAGGGTGGGGGCAGAGAGGAGGGTGCGGTGGTAGGCAGAAAGCACACAGGCCTGGTGCAAGCACAGTGGGTGACATCCCTGTGACCAAAAACCTGGCAGGCTGAGGCCAGTGGGAGAGCAGAGTGGAGCTGAGGCCTACCAGCCTCCCTGGGACAAGTTGGGACAATTCTCCCAATGGCCTACTGGGTCTCTCTGCTTCCTTCAGTTCTCAGTCTCCTAACTTGGAGCCACATGGGCCTTGTGATCAGGGATCTTGTGACATATGGGGAGCCTGTGCCCAGCTCCCCCATGACCTGTCTTCAGCACCTGGTGGGCCACACCCACATCTCCTGACTCCAGGGAGCCACATCAGCAAGGCCAGGGAGGGGACTGCCTGAGGTCCAGCAACGTCCCCTGACCTTGACTTAGCTATTTAACCTTTTGGACACTTGATGTCCTTCCTGCAGGAAGAAGGGGTAGGTCAATGACCTTGGCAGCTCTGAAACATGATGGCGGCGAGAAAGGCTAATGCCTACCATCAATCAGCAAATTAGTAGATGCTGCAAAATTGATAGTTGCGTTTAAACTAATTGTTTGATTATCCTCATTAGGGCTTCTTGGCGTTATAAACGTTGTGGTTACAAAATGAAACAAAACAAAACAAAAGACTCCAGACCAAGTCTCTGAGTTTGAGTACAAGAATGAACACAGGTCCAAAGAGTTGATCAAGGCATTGTGGGCAGTTAGGGGCTCCAGGCATGCAGGCCCACTGTGCGAGCCGTGAGTGCACTGAAATCTGTCCACATGTGCAGTCGGAGAGGCATCGCACAAGGCCTGGGGACAGGCTGGGTCCTGCTCCCCAGTGTATGGAGCAGACCTGAGCCCCACGTGGAACACAAGCCTCTGGCCCCCAGGATAAAGTGTGTGTGCAGTCACACACCTCAGGGGGCTGGGAAGGCAGTGTGGCTCCCTCACCGTGCACCCACTCTGCCCACTGGCCCGCCTGGTAGCTGATGAGCCCCACTAGGTGAGCAGCCCTGTGATCAGGGATGGTCTGGTTCATGCTGCATCCTTAGGCCTGGAATGTCACCAGGCAAATAGCAAGAGCTCAACACGGCTGCTGCTGAAGAAGATCCTAAACCTGCACTGCCACAAACATCTGGCTAGCTTTCCTGCATCCCATGCTGCAGTCCCACCTGTGACCTTCAAGGTAGGTGCAGCTTCCTCTCTGGGCCAAGGCTGCTTTGATTTTAAGCACCTTGACAGACAACTTTCTAAAGGGAGCAGTGTGCTTTGATTTTTCCAACAGCATCAATGTAACTCTGCAGAGTAACTGGTGGTGGCTATTGGGCTCACTGAACAGCTACGAGGCACGGCAAGAGGGCTCCACGGGCCTGAGCCTGAGCTTGTTCCTGCCCACCTGGCTATCTTGCTGAGGAAGCCAGTGGAGGTGCCACTCTGAGGCAGACAAGCTTCCCTGCCACGGTTTCTGCCACTACCAAAGAGCTTCTGGAGAGCTCTGTCCGGACCTCGGAGGCAGCCTGCTACAGCGGCACAGTAGGCCTGCTCGCTGTGTGCTCCATGCCCACCATTCCCTAAGAATGGCATTGCTCACCTGCACCTGCACCAGCCCTGCCGGCCCCTGGATCCCTCTCAGGCTGATGACGCAGAGGCACAGCAAGCCAGGCATGCTTAGTCAGCTGCACGTTTTTCTCTTCAGTTTGAATACAAATGGTCAACATTTAGAAATTGGGGAGCTTCACTTAACTGGGACCCCAGCTTCTCAGGGCATGGGATCTGGGGACAGCCTCCTGTGTCAGCGTGTGGAAGAGTGTTGGGGGGCCACCCCACAAGCCTCACCCCTGGCGTCACCCTGCCCTGCCCTGTGCAGGTGGCTACCGTCAGTGGGAGCCCAGGGCTGGTCTCTGCAAGGGGCAGTCCCTGCTGTTGACCTAATGCCTGGCTGGCTTCACTTGGCACAGGGCCACCTGACCTCTGGCCTTTGAAATTCAGAGCTTCCACTCAAATGTCCCCTAGAAGCCCTCACCCCTTAGGCAGCCCAGCTGTCCTGGCTTCCCAAGCTACACTTGGGCACATCGTCCCTGTGTAGACCTGTGCCTGCTTTCTCGGCTCACCTCTCACCTTGACCTCTTCCAGCTGAACTCAAGAGATGATAGCCCAGGCTTGGTGCTCATCCTAGAGCCATCTCAAGTGCTCTACAGCTCTGCTCCCCAGCATTCTTACTAACGACAGGAATCCAGGGCTTGTCCGTGGCTTCTTCCCACCACCACTCTCTGCAGCCCCAGTCCCCAGTGATTGACCTCAACCCCTTCCGCCCCCTCTCACCTCTGCTGCCACTCTATAGCCCACGCTGCTCTTTCTGTCAGCACAACCAGTAGTTCCCTGAGGCCTCGTCCTGGCCCTGCCACACTAGCAATGCCACCGTGGGCAAGCAACTTCTTTAGTGGCAGCTCCCCCATCACTGGGGACATTGAGAACCAAGGAGAACAGTGTGCAAACGTGCACTGTCCGTAAACCACACGGTCATGTCCCTCCCCTGCTTAATCCCTCCTGTGAGGAGCAAAGGCTCCCTGATGCTGGAGCCCCAGGGAGCTGGGCCTGTGCCTCTGCCCTCAGTTCCCCTCTGCCCTCCACCCACACCGTCCATTCCCTGGCATGGAGATCTCGGATTAGGTGGGTCAGCAAGGGCCCTCACAAGGGTGGGAGGGGTATGGTGGCAGCTGATGACCTTTCTTTCCTGGGCATTTGGGAGGCAGCATGGACAGTCATAGTGGGGGCATCAGGAAGTGGAAGTGGTGTGTGCTACCTGCCCTGGACGCCATGCAGAGCAAGCATGGCCTCTTCATGCCTGCTCTCTTCCCCACTAAGATGGTGGCATCCGCAGATGGGGCAGACCCTGTCAAATCTGGGTCCCTAAGTGAGCACCTGGAGCTCAGCCATGTGTCAGGATGTGCTGTGCAGGACCAAGCAGGATAGTACTCTCCTCCCAGCCAATCAGTGCTCTCTGGAGACTCAGCTCCTATGTGGAAAAGGAGCTGCAGCCAAGCCGCACCATGCCAACGGTGCTGCTCAAAACAGGGCTCACAGAGCAGTCAGTGTCGGGTCACCTGGCACCATGTTCAAGGTTTGCCTTCTCAGCCCCACCGTGGCCCTCACTTTAGTATGGGGTGGGGCTCCCAGCTGCTGCCCGCTGCTGGGTTGAGCCTGGATCTCAGTGGCAAGGCTGGGGCACGTTCTGGGCCCTGCTGGAGGATGGCTCTCAGAGGGGCAGTCATCTCTGTCACAAAGGGAAATGCACAGGATCACCCTGACTTCCTGGTGACTGCTGTGTAGCTGAGGCAGTGATTTTCCTTACTTCTGAAAGGTGCTTTGAGGAGCACAGGATATGTGGCCAGCTTACAATGACTATTCGGAATGAGAGCTTATCAGGTACCAAGCCCTAGGTGCCTCTAACGTAATTCCTACAAGCACTGAGGTAGGTGCTATGCCCCTGATGTACTGGGGATTGAATCCTGGGGTGCACTAACACTGAACTATGCTCCTGCCCTTTTTATTTTGACTAAAAAGCCCTGGCTGCCTGCACTTGTGATCCTCCTGCTTCAGCCTCTTGAGGAGCTGGCGTTACAGGCATGGCCACCACTCTTCTCAGGAAGACTTATGGAGCTTGGAAGATGATGCCCAAGGGCACACAGTTGGTAAGGGGCAGCTGGAATTTGTACCCAGATCCTGCAAGGTCTGAGCTTGCAGTCCCAGCTTGCAGGTGAAGGTGCCGGCTGGTGCCCTGGGCAGCATCTGCTACCATGTCCAGGGAAGTCTCTGGAAAGCCTGATAGGCAGGCGAGGCAAGGCGAGGCGGATCCGAGATGAGGCCTGAGAGCAGGACATGACCAGCTGGGAAACGCCCTGTCCAATTAGTCCCTCCAACACTGGCTGGCATTCTGTTCAAAAGGTCAGCATAAAGCATTCTCTTCGATTCCCAAATGGTGGCAGATTCTTTTCTAACACTGATGTTACCATTTAGTTGTCCCGATTTCCCACCAGTGATCACAAGAATATTTGAATAAGGAAACAAGGCAGCTGAGGTGCTAATTCCCTGCCCTAATTCCCCAGCTGCTCCAGCCTGGCTTCCGGAGGCTGAGCTCCCCTGTGCCAGCCAAGGCAGGGTGGCTGGGCATCTGAGGGATTCACCTAGCATGGTCTTCCTTTTTGTCAAAGCGTTCTACCTTCAATATATTTTTTTTCATACTTTTGACAACAAAGTTGTTTTTTGTTTAACATTGAAGACATGGAAAAGACAGACCTGAGGCAAAAAAAAAAAAATTGCTATTAACTAATTTAGTGGCATCCCAGGTAGGGTCCCGTAGTGCTGTGAAGCTAATGAGATTCTGTGGGGAGACAAAAGTCGCCCTCCCTTGAGGAGGTGCCAGGGAAGGGCACTAATGCTACCAAGAGCGGGGAGAGGACCGGCTCATGCTAGTGGAGTGCTGGTTTGAAACAAAGCTTGTAAAAAATCAAAGTGGACAGGGAGCCCAAGGCAGGGGAGGGAGGGGAAGACAAGGAAGCAACAATAAACGAGAGGTACCAGGCCATGTGAAGGAGACGCAGTGTGCGGGTCTCGCTAAAGCTGGCCCATCGCACCTCACGGCAACATGCAGTGGCTCTGGCTGCAGCCTGGTCTGGCCTGCACGCCCAGGTCCCTCTGGCACTGCGGCGATCCATGTTCTCCCACCCACCAGGCCTTCCCTCTTCCGCACCTCTGAGCATCAGAAAGGTCTCTGCATGCTCCAAGAGCACAGTGGGACTCAAGCAGAAGGGCCTCTTTCAGGAGTCCTTGAACCACCTGCCAGTCAGCGTGCTGGGGAGGAGCTGCCAGTCAAAACAGTCTCCCCAAGTTCCTCTGCCATAATGTGTGCAAGGAGCGCTGACAGCTTCCCTCCAGAATCTGGGGATTGAGGGGCTTCAGAGCTATTTAAGCTAAACCAAAAACAGCACTACAAGGGACACTGGCAACAAGTCAGGGTGGTACTAGAGAGGCCCTGTGAAGGGCTGTGCTTCACAGCCTGGCGGGAGCCATGGCCCACACAGGAGCTGGATGAACTTGGGTGAGGACTGAACAGCAACCAGCCACTAATGTTAGCCTTTGTAGTTTCATTTGAGTCCCCACAAAAATCCTGGAGACAGAGGGACTTGTAACTGCCATTTGTAAGTCAGGGGACGAAGTTCCCAGGAGCTCAAGCAACTTGCCAGAGCCCAGGAGCTCTGAGGCAGCAGAGTGGGGATTTGGCCAGAACACTTGGAACCAAGCTCGAGGGGCCAGATGCTCAGCCCCTGGCCTGGCAGCTGCCCTGCAGGCCTTGGGGGTGCCAAATCCAAGCCCTCTTCCCCAGTGAGGAGACAGGAACCTGCCACTCTCAGGGTAGCGCCCGTCTCCCCAGTGACAGTCCAGTTCTTGGACAAGGTTTCCTCCTCCCTGCTAGAAGCCTCCACGGTCAGAAGCAGATATCATCGGGCCCTCAAGACGACCTCTGATGGAAGGCATCTCCTTGCTTCAGGTACCAAGAAGTGACAGGGCTGAGGAGAAGCAGCAGCAATGGTCTGGTGTGCACCCTGATTCATCAAAGGAAATAAGTGCGGCAAGAAAACGGGTGACGAGGAAATCTGACTGCTGCCATGACGGCCGTGGGGCAGGAATTGCTCTGCTCCCCCAGGCTCCACTCTGCTGTGCTCTACTCGCAGCTGGCCCCAGAGCCCAGGTCTTGTGGTGCTGGCCAGGGCTCTGCTGTTCTCTACCAGTGTGGAAAGAACAAAGGGTCTGCTGGTGACAGGAACAGGAGACGGGGTTCCCTTCACAGACCCTCAACCTCCACTCTTCTTTAAAGATAGAGGGAGAGAAAGAGAGGGAATCCACTTTATTCATTTTTCCATCTGGCCTTTGCTTTTCCGACACTCTGTTGTGTATGTGGTGCTGGTGTTTGACCCTGGTCCTCTCTCGTGCCAGGCAAGTACTCTAACCACTCAGCCACTGCTCCAGCCCCTCCAGTTCTTCTTTTAAAAAAGCAGCAACTGCTGAGCCCCTTGAAGGGGACTGTTGAGAAGACAAAGATGCCAGTTGCCAGCCAGGGCAGGGGTGGCATGGGACTCCTGCCCTTTTTTCAGAGGTGGCCTCATACTTCCTTCCCCAACTTTTCTCAGAATTTTCCAGACACCTCCAATTTGGACTATTTGACATGATTTAAGTGAAGATGTATATTTCCTGCCTGGGCTTCTTAAACAGGGATCTTTGTATTTCTGGGATCTGGGGATTATCCCCAGGGGATGCCTGTGCAACCCTCTGGACACACCAGCATGGTCCTAGTCACACCGAGACCAGACTTTTCTGCCCAGGGCTGCACTCTGAGGATGAGGCCAGAGTGAGGTCCTGCTCCAGGGCCCACACACCCCACAGGATGCTGAGGAAGACAGGAGTCTGTTCATTATTTTGAGCCAGTAAGGGTCAGGAAGGGGAGTGAGGGGGCAGGAGGAGACAAGGGCACCCAGTGCTACTGTGGAGACCCCTGAGTGCTACTGGGGAGACCCCCATGTTGGGGTCTATAAGTACTTTACCATCATGGAATATTTTTTCCACATACTTTGGTGTATTGGTGTTTAGAGTGTAGATATGTACTATGGTTATGTCTTCCTAAGTCATTGTTCCCTTTACTAGGTTGTAATGGCCTACTTTATCTCTTCTGATTGAATTTTGGTTAAGATTTAGTTTGTTGGATATAAGTATTAATTTTTTTGATTCATAAGCCAGATAGATTTTTTCCCATCCTTTCACCTTCAATCTGTGAATGTCTTTGGTGTAAGGTGGGTCTCCTGTAAGCAGCAAATAGTTCCATTTTTATTTTTTGATCCAATCTGCTAATCTTTTGATTAGTGCATGGAGACCATTCACAATCAGTGTTATGATAGTTATATGGTTGTGGTTCATAGTTGTCAGGTTTTGTTGGTAAGTTCTGTGCTGTCTTGGTTGTCTATTGGTAGGGTGTAATTTTATTAAATTCCCCCTGTGGGTTTTGAGGATTGTTTGTTCTTCTATCTGGAGTTTATCCTTGAGGATTCTATGTAGTGCTGTTTTTTGTTCATGACTGCTGCAAGTTTAATCTTATTGTGAAATGTTCTTATTTCCCCATTGGATTTGAAGCTGAGTTTTGCTGACTGCAGTGTTCTTGGCTGCAGATTGTGGTCATGCAGACACTGAAGGAT
>PVKS010051763.1:0-11015 GCA_004027875.1 Aplodontia rufa | reverse complement strand
TCCTCCTGCCTCAGCCTCCTGGGATTACAGGTGGGCATCACCACACCTGACTGAGGGCTGGAATTTTTATTTATTTATTTATTTATTTATTTATTTATTTATTTATTTTTGCTGCTCTGTTCCCAGTATGTCCAACAACACCTTGCATGTAAAAAATGCTCAGTAATATTTGTGGAATAAATGATTGCAGTTTCCTCAGCCTGTGATGCCTATTATTGTTGCCTTTCCCCCTATTCTCTTAATAATCTGTCCAACTAACAAGACTCATCATAAATTACATGTATTCCATGGAACACTGTGACTTTCTGATCCTTCTCCCCAAACTAAGCTCTCATTTCTTTGAACTCCCATAATATGTTGTTTGTACTTTTCTTACATTTCTTTGCCTTTCAATTTAGTCATTTATATCTAATCTTACTTACTACATATTAAGGTCTTAAAGCACAGACTGTGCATTTTTGTACCAGCTATGGTGCTAGTATACCACCTTGAACATGACAGATGCTCAATAAAAATTTGCTGATGGAATTGAATTCAATTTGTTCTCCTATTTATATACTTAGTTTTATATGAATTTTCAGATTTCAGTCATTCTTCCAAAATATTAAATCTCTATGCAGTTTATTTCTTAGGCATCCTAAATGTTCAAGCTTAAAAAACCATAGTTCTTGTATGTTGTTGAAGAAGTAAATTTGTCTTAACAAAGTCAGGTTCAACTACCTGAGGACTTTGTATTAGATCACAAAATTGTTCTGAGTATGATTGTATGTATATAAAAATATTATGAAATATGGTAATATACCACTGGACTTCAGTGGTCTAGTACTTTTTCACCTAAGAACCTGGACAGAGAAAAACTTTGTATTGATAAAGTATATGCCACAAAAGCCATGCCCTTAAGCTCATGCACTTTCTAGGGTAAGTTCCTCAAATCCTTGCTCATAATTTATTTACTCATCATTATGTTTAAATAATGATTATTGGATTTCCTAGCCAACAGCTATGGGGAGGCAATTTAGAAATGTTAAAAAGGCTCATAGATGGTGGTAGGAGGGAGGCACAGCTGACTCTAAGGAAGGAGGTAGAAAAACAAAAAACAAACAAACAAACAAAAAACAGGCCAAGGACTCACAGAAGTGTGGGACTAATAGCCCTATATTGCTTAAAAATGCCTTGAGGGCACCAGTGTGTTGTAACAAAGCACAGTAATTAATGTTCATAATAATGACCCAAATTCATCAAGAAACTATTAAATTGTGATCATATACCATATTCTTCTGATGAAGATAAGCAGTGAGTATTAAGTATTCAGATTTCCATCCAGAAGATTAAATTAATGTTTTTCTTCATGAAATAGTAAACCTTTAACTAGCTGAATAACTTGAATAACTCATTCCTGAATTACAATCAAGCTTTTCCTACATTCAGTGTATAGACCTTTCTGTTTCATTTTCTCTAACTAGAATTGAAGTGCAATGGTGAGGCAGCATCAGGCAGTAAATCCATAAAAATGAATTGTTCATTCACACTACATTTATAACATAGGAAATACGATTGTAGAACAGATGTTGACTGATTGAAATGCTGTATGCTCAATCATGTTAGTGTTATTTGATAAGGAATGCCATTTGTTTAGCTTTGCTCATTTATTCAGTGACTGTGGCCTGGAATTTTATTAGATGCTATATAGCTGTATATCTCTGCCCACCAGAATGCTGAGAGAACTTTAGCTCGAAGGAGATTGGATGAGAAGTTGGAGTTTTTTAGCTTTGGGAGTGAAGATGGGAAGACAATATTTGAAGTTTTTAACTTTAAACTTCTTTGTTTTGTTGTGTTTCATTTATGTGTGGTCGCTAGAACATAGAAGTGATGAATAGTCTGCCAGTATTCATTACTTGTTTAACTTTGTTCCGAAAGCTTGTGTCTTCTGAACAGTCTTTTCAGTGAGTACCCAGGGAGAGAGATAACTAAGAAAATTTCTTGAAATGGAATCATTTACAACTGTTTACAACTGATGTGTTTCTGAATAATGGAGAAAACTAAAATTTAATTTAAAATGTACTGATACTAAACAGCTTCTATATTTGAAATAAAGTATTCAACTAAATTTTTGTTCTCCCTTGAAGCTGGTTAGCAAATATCTTTTGTGTGGTAGGAAGATTACAGCAAGTGATTTCATGGGAATGTTTATTCAGATGTTGTATTTTATTTTATTAGATGATATTATATGGGACTTTATGACAAAGAAACTAGTATAATAAGTATTTGAATAGATTCAGGAACTAGACAATGTGGAAAAATCATTTCAAAACTTTGATTATCTATGACATCTAGAACCACATCTCAGGTGATCTGGTAACATATTATATAGCTCGTGTTACAGTGAAATAAGTTTTAAAAATTAAGACCTGAGGGGCTGGAGCAGTGGCTCAGCACTTACGGCGCTTGCCCGGCATGTGCGAGTACATGGGTTCAAACCCCAGCACCACATACACAACTAAGTGTGAGAGCAATGAAAGCCATGTGCAAAGGTAAATAAAAATTGATTTTCTCTCTTTCTCTCTCT
The DNA here is from genome assembly GCA_004027875.1 of Aplodontia rufa. Lineage (NCBI taxonomy): Eukaryota > Metazoa > Chordata > Mammalia > Rodentia > Aplodontiidae > Aplodontia > Aplodontia rufa. The sequence goes on along the minus strand of PVKS010051763.1, from coordinate 8,449 downwards.
CTCTCTCTCTTTCTCTCTCTCTCTTACTGTCCTTCTCTCTTTAAAAAAAATAAGACCTGAGGTAAAATATCTTAGAAACATCTTTATTGAAAAACCTAAGATACATGAATTTATAGCACCACTAATTAAATATTTTTGTGTAAATTTACTGCCTTGATAAAAGCAGAAAAGGATTTTTAATGGTGGCTAAACTCTGTAAGCTACATAGCCAAACTGAAGACAGTTCAGGGGAATGTGGTATCCCATATAAAAGTAGTATATAATATAGCATTGCAAAATCCTTATAATCTCTATAAATAACTTCTTAAAGTTTAATATAATTGATTTAAAAATAATAATAAACCCAATGCTTGTTGATACAAATAACATTTTAATTAATAATAACTTTAAATTGTTTCATCATGAACATTCTTATGTGAAATGGCATTTCTTTTTCTGCAAGTGCTAGTTATATCCCCTACACTAATATTTATACTGCTACCACCCTGTATTCTCCTGCCATGTCTCAGGTAGTATTTCCTCTTTGGTTGGGATGGAGTAGGCCCCCAACTCAACCAAGCCAAATATCTTACAAGAAAAAGAAATCAGTTCATGTTACAGTGAAATAGGTTTTAAAAATTAAGACCTGATGTAAAATATCTTAGAAACATCTTTAGTTAAAAACTAAGATACATGGGGGGCTGGAGCAGTGGTTTGGAGGTTACAGCACTTGCCCAGCATGCGCGAGTACACGGGTTCAAACCCCAGCACCATGTACAAAGCTAAGTGTCAGAGTAACAAAAGTCATGTGAAAAACTCAATAAAAATGATTCTCTCTCTCCTCTTTTTTTTAAAAACTAAGATACATGAATTTATAGCACCAGTACTTAAATAATTTGTGTAAATTTACTGTCTTGACTGATGCAGTATTGTCATGGCAGGAAACAGATTCCAATAAATGAAATTGTAGCAAGAAGGAGACTGCTTTGGTGGTATTCCCAAAGTATGTTTATGGACCCAGAGGCTCCTAAAATTGAAAGATACACTTTAAAGGTTATCTAGGTGCATTCAGTAATAAATGGCAGACATTTATTGAGTTTTCATTATATGACAGGTAGCATGATAAGTGTTTCCCTGGAACATTTCATTTAACCTTAAAACAACCCCTAGAAATATGTCCCATTGTTATTTGCATTTTTATAAGTGAGAAAACCGATACTGAAAAGGGAACCTACGTATGTTTACAAAGCTGAGAATTAACCAATCTAAGTTTCATATATAAGACTGATTCCAGAATAGTATTCCTTAATACATGGTATAAGAACTGGGCATGTAGCTCGGTGGTAAAGTGCTTGCCTACCATGAGTGAGGCTATGGGTTCAATCTCCAGTACTGAAAAAATATCACAGCTTAATACATTAAATAGTGACCCTCTTGCATTATAAATATACCTTCTAGCGTACTCCTGAAAGATTGTTCTGTTTTCTGCCAGAATATCTTCAAGTATGGTCAGTTTACTATTTTCTTGAGACAGAGCTTTCTATTAGACAAACTTAGTGAATAGTAAGAAAAATGTTGAGCTAAAGTTTACCCTCTTAAGCCTGACAGTAACTTTGTTCCTTATTTTTTATTTTTTTTAGAAAAGAGAGGAGGAGGAGAGAGAGAGAGAGAGAGAGAGACAGAGAGAAAATCAAATTTATTTAGTTCTTCATGTGGCTTTCAGTGCTCTGAGATTTAGTTATGTATGTGGTGCTGGAGTTTGAACTCGTGTCCTTGTGCATGCCAGGCAAGCACCATGACCGCTGAGCCACCACCGTAACCTGTTCCTTATTTTTTAGATTGATGATTTTAATATTTAAGATAGCTTTTGGGATTCCTCTTAATTTTACTCTTGTGTCAAACATCCCCAGTTTGTTCATTCTTTTCATCTATGAATGATTTTCAGGGTTTTCATTATTCTGGGAAACATAATTAGAACCTAGTAGCAGTTGCTTATTTCCTCCTACATATTGTACCACCCAGAACTGAACTTCCATACTTTAGAGATTATTTGTTCAGCCAAGCCTTTCTTTTTTTTAAGAGAGAGAGAATGAATGATAGAGAATCAATTTTATGTATTTTTCATCTGTTTTTTGTTTATTTCTCCTACATTTGGTTGTGTATGTGGTGTTGGACTTTGAATCCAAGTCCTCGCACATGCCAGGCAAGCATTCCAACTGCAGAGCCACTGCTCCAACCCCAAGCCCAGCCTTTCTTTAATCCAGTCATTAGAATTCTGTTAATGTCGACTGAGAATGTTGAAGGCATTTCTTTATGGCATCTATTTCATTAACTATGGCCAGGTCAAAGGAACCATTTATATTTTAATAATAATAATAATAATAATAATAATAATTACTATTATTATTATTATTGTACCAGGGATTGAACCCAGAGTTTCTTGACCACTGAGCCACATCCCAGTCCTTTTTATTTTTTTTTTAATTTTGAGACAAGGTATTAGGGCCTCACTGAGTTGCTGAGGCTGGCTTTAAACTTGCAATCCTCCTGCCTCAGCCTCCTGAGCTGCTGGGATATCAGGTGTGCACAATGGCACCTAGCTCAAAGGAACCATTTTTTAGATGAGGCATGTATGAAACCAAGGTTGTGAACACTGATTTAAGAATTGTTTTCTTTAGCTCTGAATATTCACATGCTGGTGTCATCTGTAATCTATTTGCTTAGAGTCTGATTTGCTAGAATAATGAAACAATATTTGTAATTCTTATACCTATAGGTTATAAATTAACCTAGATTTGACTGGTTAATTTATAAGCACCGACACTTTCCACATTTGCTGTTCAAATTTATTTTTAGGTAAACTAGCTTATAGACCATTGTCTTTGAATAGACTTGTAAAGTTGATCTTTATCTGAAGCCCAGGTGATGAAAGACCTTCCTTCCCAAGCAAAACTATTGATACCCCTGATTAAATGAAAATGGCCTAACTTGGAAACCAAAAGCATGTTGCTTCCTCAGCATTGCTCTCTTTCTCTACTCTCTGGTAGGCTGGAATAGAGCATCATGGGAAAAGGCTGCAGGAATGAGAGCAATTCTTATGGCTGACCTGAACTATATTGTTAAAGGAAAAGAAAATTTCAGAATGAAGAGAAGATCAGTTTTTATTGGAATTTAGATAGTGTTACTTTTCCTTGAATTGTTCAGGATAGATTTATAAAGGAGATCTCTTGAAGAACAGGAAAAAAGCACTAAGGATTGAACTACTTTTTACTACACTTTAGGTGGTATCAATTATCTTGGTATATTAAAATGTAAATGTTTACTCATTATAATATATAGAAGGATTGCCATTTATGAATAGTTTAGGCGTTTTTGTCTTGGAAAGAATTAATTTTTCTGGACTGCCCCCTCTGCACCTAAATTTTCTTATCTATGAAATGAGGATAATATATTGTGTAGAACAGACCCTACTTCCCAGATATCCCATTCAGAAAGTCTTCTGTCTCTCCACTTATTTCTATGGCTAAACTACTCTTCAAATCTCATGCATTCATCTGATTACAATCTGTTTGAGGTCAGAGGCTGATTTTTCATCTTTTATGACCTTCATAGTTCCTGGTCTAAAGAGCAAATATTTAATATATGTATTTATTATAATTTTTGTGTTCTTCTTTAAGTCATGATTTTATCTCATTGTTTTAGTAGAACAGTGGAAATGTATTTAAGCATATGGAACAGCTTGAACAAGAAAGGAAAAGAAAGAACAGAATAAGTGTACTTGACATAAGAGCTGAGTTAGGAAACACATAAGAAATGCAAAATTATGTGGATGGTTTAAAATTTAAGCGGAAAAACATCAATGACTATTTTAAGAAGTCTGAGGGGAAGGACTGAGTGACTTGACTGTTAAGTGAAAAATGACTTGATTAGGCACAGCAATAGTGTTTTAAAGGAGCAAAATTAGAAGAGGGAACAGTGAGAAGTCAATCAATGTAAGAGAGCATTCAAGTTGTAGGACCTTTAAAAAATCTCCAGAAGTTGATTAGTAATAGATTTCTAGTGCTCTGGAGGAGTTGTAAGGAGAGAATAGTGGTTAAGCACATGTGCTTTGGAATAAAACAGCGGAGATCTCTCACTTTGTAGCTGTTTGATCTTGGCCAAATTACTTGAGTTTTTAACCTTAGTTTTCCATTCTGGAAAATGAGTTTTGTAGCACTCACAGCAGAGGACTTTTATAAAGATCAGATGAGGAAATGTGTGTCAGTGTATTGATATAAGCATTCAATAAACATTAGGTGCTGCTGATTGTATTTTCATGTTTATTTACAGGGGAGAAGTGAAAAATGGTGATAGGGCAGGAGGGTATGACCAAAGGTAGTATGCCTGAGAACTGAGTGACTTGGAAGAGAGTGAAGTTTGGGAGAATAGAAATATTCTTATTACAGTATATGCACAGCATGTCATTTGATCCACACTTTAACCCACCCAAAACCATCCTCTGGAGATCTAATTGATTTTGGCATATGTGTGGAAGACCTGTTGCTTTGTCAGTGTGGTTAAGCAGACAGAGAAGCAGAGTGATGATTGCTGTTCCTGTCATCTTTGTCCCACCCCACATCCCCATGTCCCTGATCCTTTGGTAGACTAGTCAATGTGCTTACCAGAGGATATAACAATACATTCAACTTTTCTTTTCCTATCCCCCCACCTTTTGGAGCAGCACTTAAATGGAGCAGTGTTTCAGAGTTTATGTGTAGAATATAGTCTTTGAGGTTTGGATTAAAAACATCAATGAAACCACAAGAAAGTAATCAGGGTACATAATTGAGCAGGTGGAACAAATTTATTAACTCTGTTTTGGGAAAACAATAGCTAGTTCTTAAGTAATAATTCAGCCTCAGGTTCACTGTTCCACATTCAGGGTAAGAACAAGGCAGGGGATAATGCCATTTCTGAAGACATCTGAGAAAACAAGCTCTAACTCTAATATGGGTGATTCAGTGAGGGAATGGAGGAACCTCTTTCCAGTCATGTCCAGAAAATTGGGAAGCTTGTCTACTATAATGGAGGTGTGACTTCAAAAAAACAATTCATTCATCTTGTGCATGTTGTGGTAGATAGAAATAATACAGACTGTCACAAAACAAGGAATTTGGAGTATGAGATTAAAGTCATGTGCTAAATTGAGAGGTATATTTTCTATTAAATATTGATCTTTAAGATGAAGTTGGACAGATATATTTAGCATGTGCTTCTTATTGGAAAGGATTGATTTTTTTTTCTTCCTGGTTTCTAAGGTAGACATTGAGTATCAGGATCTCTGGGTTACAACAGACATAAAGGTCATCCAGCTAAAGTCCTCATCTCCTTTGTGAATCACCTCTACAATATCTCTATGGTGCCGTCGTCATCCTAAGTTTGAAATGTGTCAGTAAGGGAGAACTTGCCCTCACCAGAGATAGCTCATGTCATTTGTAGCCTGATCTAGTTGTTATAAAAGTCTTCCTTATTTAATACTGTAGTCATAAATTCTCTTCCACATGGCAGCCATTCAGATGGGAGACAAAGATGACCATGTCCCCTTGAACTGTTCCCAACCCCACATGCAGAGGCTAAACATGTTCTTTCAACTGTTCCTTTGTTGCTTTGTTGTCCTTTACACTGTGTATTGTGGTCATAATTTTATACATGAATTTTTACACATCATCTGAATTGTGAGCTCCTTGAGAGCAGGAACCACATCTTGTCTTTGAATGTATCTGGTATATAAAACTGTTTGGGTATAAAACATGGTATTGAATCTCTTCACTATCTATTCTTGCAGGTATTTTTTTTTGTAATGTGGGGATTGAAACTAGAAGCGCTTTACCACTGAGCTACATCCCCAGGCCTTTTTTATTTATTTTGGGACAGGATCTCACTAAGTTGCCCAGGCTGGCCTCACATTTGCAATCCTCCTGCCTCAGCCATCCCAGTGGCTGGGATTACAGAAGTGTGCCACTACAACCACCTCTAGTCTATTGTTTGGATGTTGTCTGGTTTATCTTTTGTTAAATGAATATTCACTGACTATTATATATTGTTCAGGAATACAACAGTGAAAAAACATATAGCCCCTGACTTCATGGAATTTAAAACCTAGTGTGAGATACAAACAAGAAAATAGGTAGTACAAAATAAGGCCTTGATGCTGCATTGAAGGACATAGCACAATGCTCTCTAACCAAGCTTTTCAGGTTAGAGAGGCATTTCCTATTTTCTTGTTAAAACAAGGAAAATATTCGTTCTGACTCTAATGATGACACTTTGATCTGGGTTTAGGTGTTTTTTGTAGCTCTTGGGTGATACTTGTATTTTTAAATACTATATTGTTCATTTATTCATTCAATAAGTGTTTACTACTATGAATGAGGACTTGTACGAAGAATCAGGGCTATAACAATGGTTAGAGGTAGATTTACTATGAAACTAAAGAAACTTAAGTTTCAATGCTCCTCGCTTTCAGGGCCCTTCCAAAGCCCTATAGTTAATATTTTGTATCTGTAATTTTGTGTTGTTTTTCATAAAGATAATCCTGCAGTTTGTATATATTTCAAAGCAAGACCTGCATCTATGTGTGGCTAGGAAGAAAATAGTTCCTGTTCTCTGCTTTCATTTGGATGGAAGCAGGAGTAGAATGGGAGTGGGGTAGACAATGAATTGAACAGTAGATCTAGAATTTGTCAGAAGTAAATACAGAAGCAGATTAGAGTAAGGAAATGGATAGAGAGAGTGGCTGTGGTATTTATGTCTCACTTATATATGCTCAAGAAAGGCCTCTCTCATGAAAGTGAGACTTGGAGGAACTGAAGAAGAAAGCCATGCAGATAATTAAGAAAACAAACCACGTGGAGAAAACAGAATGTGCAAAAGTCCTGAGTCTAGAATTTGTTTGGTGTGTTTGAAGAATGGCAAAGATGCCACTGTAGCAGAAAAAGTGGTTAAAAACTGAACTCTGACAACATGGTGATTCATTGTGCTTTCTGTCAACTCAAAACTCCTTCGCATGTGTACTGTATCTGTTCATGAGTAATTGTGGAAATTTCTGAAGAACTTTTCATTTATTTATGCCAGATTTTATTGTGTTGTATTACAGTCACTGTAGTCTGTTAATTCCTGATTCTGACCATCCAAATATTAGTGATGGTTTGGACGTTAAATGTACCCTAGAAATCACATGGCTTTATTCTGGTTGATGGCACTATTGGGAGGTGTTGGAAACTTTAGGAGGTGGGGCAAAATTAGGTTATTGGGAACACGCTATTGAAGGGGATATTGGGACCCTAGCACCTTCCAGTTTCTTCTTGGAGACCATGAGGTGAGCAGGTTCTTAACCACTGCTTCCCACTGTCATATTCTGCTTTGCCACAAGCCAAAAAGTAATAGAGTCAACCAATCATAGACTGAAACCATGAGCCAAGATAGATCTTTACTCCTTTTAAGTTTATTTTATAAAGTATTTTGTCACAGCAATGGAAAGCTGATTAACACAATTAGCTACCTCTATGTGCTTCAGGCCATCTGCAGATTCAATCAGCATGTTTTCTTTGCTCTTCTAGTCATCAATGGAGCTATTGAAGGAGATGGGGCCTTTTGACTAGGGGCCATTAATTGACATTTTATCTGTAAAACAGCATTTAGAATATGGTCTTTGAAATTGTTGCCAGTTCTCTCAGTTCTAATGTAGCATATTAATTTCAAATTTCTGAAAGGGTATTGTGAGACACCATCAAATGTTTTGTTAGAATCAGATATAAAAACAGTTATAACTTTCACCTGAAAGGGAGGGAGGGCAAGAGGGAGTGATGGAAGGACATTTTTAAAAAAATGAACCTATATTAACTCCTGGTGTTAACCTCTTTGCTTTTTTCTTTCTTTCTTTCTTTTTTACTGTCCCTAGAATTTTTCGTTGAATTTATTACTGAGATAATTGTTGATTCACATGCAATTGTAAAAACTAACAGAGAGCTCCCTTGTACACTTACCTAGTTTCCCGTAGTGGTAAAATTTTACAAAACTGTAGTATAATATCATCTACCCATCTTATTTAGGTTTCTCAAGATTTACTTGTATGTGTGTGCTCCCATGTGTATATTTAAATCTGCATAAAATTTTTATCTTCTATATTTATTTGTATATCTGCTAGCACAATCAAGATATAGACAGGTCCAACAACCACAAAGAACCTTTGTGTTATCCATTTACAAACACATGGACCTCTCCTGTGCATGCTTCTTTCACCCCATCTCTAACCCATGGCAGCCACTAATCTCCTGTTTCTAATATTTTGTCATTTCTACAATGTCATATAAATGGAATTATACAGTATGCAAACTTTTAGTGTTTACTTTCTTTTTTTTTAACTCAGCATAGTCCCCTTGAGTTCCATCCAATTTGTTGTGTATATTAATAGTTTGTTCCTTAGTATTGC
>PVKS010051762.1:0-11017 GCA_004027875.1 Aplodontia rufa | reverse complement strand
TTTTTTTTTTTTTTTGTGTGTGTGTGTGTTCGTTTGTATTTTGTGTTTGTTTTTTAAAGAGAGAGGGACAGTGAGATAGAATCAATTTTATTTAGTTTTCCATGTGGCTTTCATTGTGTTTGTGGTGCTGGGGTTTGAACCTGCATCCTCAAGCGTACGGGGCAAGTGCCATAAGCGCTGAGCCACTGCTCCAGCCCAAAAACAGTGTTTTCTGTTATAAAACCAGTGTCTCCAAAATCTTCCCCAAGAATTTGATTCCTCAAACTTGTAATCAAGACAGAAGAACAATGACAGTTTCTCATTATTAGTAAAGAAGATTCTGAAGACACAACTGAATTGTTAACTTGTTGGAACCCTCGCAGCAGGTAGAGCTGTAGGTCCTACCCATTTCATCTGATTGAAGCCTATTTTCTGAAGTCCGCAGGCACCAGGTACCATGTAGTTTTCCACTGACTGTTTGTGATGTGCAGTTGTTGATCACTTGAACTCCCAAGTGAATGTACTGGCACTTTGATGGGAATTCCTTTGTAGCTAGTGTTTCAAGTTGAAAGTGTACCCTCCAAGTAATAAGGTCCTGGTCAGTACAATATATAGCTGTTTGCAGTTGTCAGGAATGGCCAAGCATCTAAGCATCGTATTGCTTGTAGGGGGGAAACATAGAAGAATCAAGAGACTGGGGTATGTGTGATGTGGGGGTCATTCTGGTTTGAGAACATATGCATGTCATATTGTTACTTTATATGCATTCATGATTGTATAATCAACTTATTAATAAAAAATTTAAAAAGAATGATACTTGGTTAACTAGACAAAGAATTGTAGCATTTTACTGCTAATTCCTTAAATCAGAAGTCCAGCATTTTGATAGGATATATTAATAGGAAATAAAGATTATACATTAAATTGCTGCATAAATGAAGTGTAACAGTTCAGTAATTAGGGTCTTAAAGTTAGAAGGAAGAGTTCAAAGGTGGGAGGAAGTAGATAGAGCAGGAGGATCTGAGTCTGGAACTTCCTCAGAATTGTCCTAAGTTAACCTGAAATCCCTTTTTAGATCCTTATGATTTAGGGGATATTGGAAAGGAGCCAGTCATGAAAGCTGAAATGTTGAATTTTAAAATTCTGAATTCTTTGGGGCTTAGAAAAAAACAAACAATAGTTAGGTAGGAAGTGGATCCCAATCTTATGCCAAGACCTACAAACAGGAGTGACCCTTAAATAGGGATTGCCAGAAAGAAATACATGTTCACGTATACTCTGCTTTCCCACCTCCTGTTTCCTTCTGGACTCATTTTTGTGTGGTCCTGCTATCTTTAAGCCCATTTTACAGTGACATTATAAGTGACCGTGGTTATATCAAGCAATCAAAATGTCCTGTTTCCACTCACCTCCAACTGGAGTTCTCATTTATCCTTTGCACTTATAAATTCTGCCTTTTTTTGTTTGCTTTTGATATTTTGTTTTTCCCTCCTCAGGTGCTCAGGAACAGTCCATGGAAGAATCATATGAAGAGGTGGTGATTAAGATCATAGCGCAGGAGTGGACATGTTTGGATTTCCAACTGCTACCCTGCTGGACTGTCATGGAAGATATGCCCAGAATGTAGCATTTTTCAGTGAGTGAGTCAGCTGGTGGCTGGGATGCCTTCAGCACACAGATACTCAGGGCCGATGTCCTCAGCACTGGTCCTCAGTCTGAGGAAGCAGAGGAGACATTTCTTAGAGGGAGCTCACTGTTCCTAGGGGTTACAGAAAAAGCCTGAATGCTGGAGTTAGAAATAGTCAAAACAGACAAGAGAACAGTCTGGACGTGGAGGTAGTCTTGCGGTAGTCTCAGAATCAGTGAGCACCTTTAACTCTCAGCACTTTCACTGAATAAGGATGAGACAGGAAACGAGAAAATTTCCATAGGATGACACCAAGAAAATAGTGATGAATGGACCCATATTTAAAGCACAAAAGAGGCTTAGATACAGGGAAATATTGGAAAATACTATCAATACCTGCATCCGAAGTTTCAGAATAACTGCCAAGCCAAAATTGATTTCAGTTCCAGCATAGCTTAAATAGACTAAAACTAACATGGATTTCAAACGAAGAAATTTGTTGGATTCTATAATTGTCCTGGCTAGGATTTTAATATCTGAAAATTTACTTAACTTCCTTAAGCTCCAGGCTCTTCATCTGTAAAATGGAACAATGAGCTCTGACTTGTAGGGTTGCAGGGATTAGAGACAATAGATGTAAAATATCTAGCATTGTGCTACGCATTTTCTGAAGTCGTAGATCTTACTCCACTGTTAAGAGCAGAGTGTGGAACGGGATGGACTTTTCATGAAGCTAATGCAGCTTGAACCTCAGGAGCCCTCACATACTTTAGTCTTTGCCTGATTTTATACTTTTTTTTTAAAGGGGTACCTCTAAAGTTTTAAAGCTTTACACTCTATACATCCTGGATCCACACCTGTTTAGGAATCAGAGGAAGCTTGAGTACAGGGCTCCTGTCTTCCTGTATATTTTCCTTGGTTTTCAGAGCCTGTTTTCTTGTGTATAAAATAGAGGTAATTTTGTTTACCTCACGAGATTATTTGGAAGGTTAATAAAATGGTGAGGCAGTACACAGATGTGGAACATTCCAGCATTTGAAGCCCACCTCTAACTTACTTAGCTACATGACCTTTGACAACTTCCCTGTGTTCTCTTTCCCTTATCTGTAGCCATCTCATAGGATTGTTTTCAGGATTAAGCTAGCTACGCAAAGTTCATGGTATAATTCCTGGCACATAATAAGCACTCAAAGGATTGTTTCTTTTTTTCCCTATTCTTCTCACTCAGCTTATTGGTGCCTCTTACATGACTTCCCTCTCATTTTACCAGATGTGATGACAGAAGCTCACCACAAATATGATCACTCTGAGGCCACAGGATCCTCAAGCTGGGATTTCCAGAATTCTTTCAGAAGAGAGAAGCTGGAACAAAAATCCCCAGATTCTAAGACACTACAGGAAGAGTCACCTGGAGTGAGACAGAAAGTCTATGAGTGCCAGGAATGTGGAAAGTCCTTCCGGCAGAAAGGTAGTCTAACGTTACATGAGAGAATACATACTGGTCAGAAGCCCTTTGAGTGTACCCACTGTGGAAAAAGCTTCAGGGCCAAAGGCAATCTTGTCACGCATCAGCGAATACACACTGGAGAAAAGCCCTATCAGTGCAAGGAGTGTGGGAAAAGCTTTAGTCAGCGAGGTAGTCTGGCTGTACACGAGAGACTCCACACTGGACAGAAACCCTACGAGTGTGCCATTTGTCAGAGAAGCTTCAGGAATCAAAGTAACCTTGCTGTTCACCGAAGAGTTCATAGCGGTGAGAAGCCCTATAGATGTGATCAGTGTGGAAAAGCTTTCAGTCAGAAAGGAAGCTTAATCGTTCACATCAGAGTCCACACAGGCCTAAAGCCCTATGCCTGTACCCAGTGCAGGAAGAGTTTCCATACCAGGGGGAATTGTATTCTGCATGGCAAAATCCACACAGGTGAGACGCCCTATCTGTGTGGTCAATGTGGAAAAAGCTTCACTCAGAGAGGGAGTCTGGCCGTGCATCAGCGAAGCTGCTCACAAAGGCTCACCCTTTAATGATTCTAGTCAAAGGAAGTTCTCTTTATGAATTAAGAGTACAAAACCTTCTGTGATTGAGCAGCCTATCCAATTTTATGGAATGAATGGAGAATATTCCAGGAAGACCAGCATTGGGTAGGGCAAACAAACTTTTTTCCTTTTTCCCAGATGAGTATGAAAAATAAATGTATTATCATTATCATGTATTTTTTATAATTTGTCAGTTTATTTTGCCCTAATTTCACAGGGTACCCTCATTAATCTAGTGCCATACTAGAGATTATTCTGAGTGTACCACATACAGATTTTAAATTTGTAGTTGACCCCATCAGCCTTTAAAAATATCAGCACCTTATCAATCTTAGTGTGGTTTTCTTTCCTGTATGTTCAAGTTAATATTATTTGCATTCAAGAGCAGAATGGAACAGAAAGGGCAAATTTAATTAACATTAAACATTTCATTACATGAATAATGAAATCACTGCCCCAATAACCTATTCTAAAGATCCACTCCTGTCCATAGCAGAGGCCCTGGCATTTTCTTACAAGTTTCTTTACCAAGACTGTGAAGGTTTGGAGTTTGTACCCTGAGATTTTCTTCAGTCCTCCACTCCTAACGGTGATAGAGATAATTTCCCTATACCTAAAGAGCAGTCAACTACTAACTGTAGAGTTTTTTTTAAATCCTAAAGTGATTATCATTCCCTTTATTAAAGGGACTTTTACTTCCTGAGAGACATAATGACCTTCCCCACTCTTTGGCAACAGCAAGATCTTAGGGTTAGGGTCACCAAGAAAGGTCATAAGGGTCCTTATTACTAAGCCTAGACATTTAGTTTGTAATCCGTAGTGACATTCCACTCTAATATTTCTGTCCCCTCTCTTCTACGCATAGAGAAAAATTTGGAAAGATATTGCTCTTAGGGTGAGGGGTTGGGGATTTAGCTCAGTGGCAGAGCGCTTGTGTAGCATGCGCAAGGCCCTGAGTTCGGTCCTCAGTCCTGAAAATAAAAAGGGTGAAACTCCCTTGCGAAGCCAAATGATACTCATGCAGGCATTCAAACCTTGAACATTCGAAAGATATTGCTCTTAATTTTGTTTGCTTTTTTACCTCTAGGGCATGAGATTTGAAGAAGATTAGGAGAAGTTGGTTTTGTGAGGAATTTTCCATTTTAATCTTAGCCATCTGTATAGTTTTTTCATGCTGAGCGTTTATGTAATTAAAATGATGGAGAGTGTGATTTTCTGTATTTTCCCCCACATTTTTTTTAAAGAAAGAGAAAATCAATTTTTTAGTTTTCCATGTGGACTTTATCACTCCGGCACTTCATTGTGTATGTGGTGCTGGGGTTTGAACTCGTGTACTTGTATATGCCAAGCAAGCGCCGTAACCGCTGAGCCACCGCTCCAGCCCCTTCCCCCAGATTTTTTATTGGTACATTGCAGTTGTCCAAGAGTGTGGTTTTCTTGATAACATTCCATTCTTTCTGGTAGATCCTATGAACTAGGCTTTTAAATGCCAAAATAGTCATGATTGTAAATTTATGATCTAGAGAAGTAAACGAAATCCAAGGGCATTGAAACATTATGGATTTGATTATTTTAAAAAGTAGTACTCCCAGAGATACTCTGATAAAATTTGAAGTTGTATAAAAGAAAGTCATAACATCCTCATTCTTAATAACCACAAACTGGAAATAAATATCCAACAACAGGTGAGGGGTAAACTGTGTAATAGTCACAATAAAATACAACTCAGCAATGGAAAAACAACTGATATTAGCGATGTAGTTAAATCTCAAAGCCTCGTGTTGAGTGAAAGAACCTAAATACACATACATGCAAATACAGTCTCTATGTCTTCACAGGAAAAAACAGGAATGATTTGGAACAGATCCAAGAACTTTAACTGTACCTGCTGCAGTCTATAACTGTTAAAACTCATTGAAATCAACACTTGAGATCTGTGCGTTTTATTATATGTAAAACATACTTCCGTAACAATGAGTCAGTTTTTATTTTTTTTTTATTTTTTTAAAGAAAGCAAATCAATTTATTTTTTCATCTGGCCTTTGTTTCTCTGACACTTCGTTGTGTATGTGGTGCTGGGGTTGGAATCCAGGACCTCACATGTCATGTAAGCGTTCCAACCGCTGAGCCTCCGCTCCAGCCCAGTGAGTCAGTTTTTAAATATTGCCCGCAAATTCTTCTGCACTCATCCTTAAAGAGATGGGATCTATATCAGCTCCCTTTTATCTGGACAGGATTGTGACTGCTTCAAACAAGGGAAACAACAAGTGATACTGCTATATCACTTCTAGGACAGGTATGAAAAGCCCTTAAAAGGTCTGAAAATTTTGCCTGGTTATCTTGGGTCACTTGCTCTAGGGGGAGCTACCATGTAAAAAGTCCAACAATACAGACACTTCTGTAATACATATGTGGCATGAAAGTGCTCCAGTCAGCAGATTCAGCTGAGCTCCCAACCAATAGCCAGCACCAGCTCCCACCCACAGAAGTTAATCACTGCAGAGTTCAGCCCGAGAGAATCTTAAGATTTCTGCAGTTCCAGCTGACATCTGATCAAAATGACCTGAGAGATCCCGTAGTGCCAGCCCAGCCCTGCTCATATCTGAACCCTCAACTACAGAATATCCCCTCTTAAGTCCATTAAAGTAGTAGCAGAATGCTTTTTTTTTTTTTTTTTTTGAGAGAAAGGGACTGAGAGAGAATCAATTTTATTTGGTTTTTCATGTGGCTTTCATTGCTCCAATACTTTGTTGTGTATGTGGTGCTGGGGTTTGAACTCACATACTTGAGCATGCCAGGCAAGCGCTATAACCGCTGAGCCACCACTCCAGCCCAGAATGCATTTCTTTTTGGTTATAGGATTGAGGATCTCTCAGTCTTACTGGCTATTGGCTGAAGTTTGTCCCAGGGGCCACTTGATGTTCTCTGCAAACACATGGCAGTTTGCTTCTCTTAAGTTCAACAGAGGAGAATTTCTCTGTCCAGTCTGCTAACATCAGTCTTATGTGATATAGCTTAATCACAGCAGTGACTTTTGATCACATTTGCCACACTCTGTCATTCAGAGCAAGTTTCAGGGGCTGGAGCAGTGACTTACTGGTCATGGCGCTTGCCTGGCATGCACAAGGACCTGAGTTCAAACCCCAGCACCAAGTGCACAACTAAGTGTCAGAGAAACAAAGGCCAGATGAAAAAGTAAATAAAAGTGATTCTCTCTTTCTCTCCTCTCACTCTCCTTTAAAAGGGGGGCGGGGATGGCTGGAGTGGTGGCTCAGCGATGCTTGCCTAGCATGCGCAAGGACTCAAGTTCAAATCCCAGCACAACGAAGCGTCGGAGCAACAAAAGCCACATGACAAACTAAATAAAATTGATGCTTTATCTCTCTCCCTATCCCTCTCTTTCTCTTAAAAAAAAAAAAAAGAGGGGGAATGGGAAGGCCTGGAGTGGTGGCTGAGTAGTTATACCACTTCCTGGCATGCACGAGGATGTGGGTTGGAGCCCCAGCAACACGCACACAACAAAGTGTCGAAGCAATGAAAGCCACGTGAAAAACTAAATAAAATTGATTCTCTCTTTCGCCTTTCTCTTTAATTTTTTTTAATTAAAAAAAAAGGATTAGGGAAGTGGCTCAGTGGTTAAATGCTCCTGGGTTCAATCCCCCATGCCCAAGAGGAAAAAACAAAAATCTCTCTCTAAACCCAGTGCACCTCTAACTATTACCTCATTTCTCCACCCTGTACACCAACACTCTTCAAAAGACATTTGTTTCTTCCACTCAGTCAGTCCCACTTTAATTAGAATTATAGCCAGTCATAGTGGCACACACCTGTAATCCCAGTGGCTCATGAGGCTGAGGCAGAAGAATCGCAAGTTCAAAGCCAGCCTCAGCAACTTATTGAGGCCTTGTCTCAAAATAAAAATAAAAATATATATATATATTAGGAATATATATATATAATGAGGCTTATAATTTTTTCCAACTTTTATTATAATGTTGTTTTAGTTAGCTTTTTCATTGCTGTGACCAAAAGACCTGACAAGAACAATGCAGAGGAGGAAAAGTTTATTTGGTGTAAGGCAGAACAGGATGGGAAAAGAACGTGGCAGAGGAAAGCAGAGACAGCTCTGCTCCCCAGGGACAAAATATAAACCCAAAGGCATGCCCCCACTGTCCTTCCTTCTCTAGCCACACCCTACTGCCTACAAGCACCACCCAGTAAATCCACGCTGAATTCACCCACTTATCAGGTGACAATTCTCGTAATCTAATCACTTCACTTTTGGATGTTCTTGCTTCATCTCCTGTGTAAGTTTTTGGGCAACACCTCATATCTAAACCACAATGATTTTCTTTTGGAAAATATTGTGCAACAATCGCATACACACACATCTCTCTGATGCATGCACTTTTTTCCTAATATATTTAAGTTGCACACACCATAACATTTCACCCTAAATACTTTAGCACGCATCATTGAAAAAATAGAATTACAACTTCCTATCTACAACATTGTAAACTATTTTATTCCTCTGTTCAAAACCCCCCACTCTCTCTCAAAAGGAAAAACATTTACAAAGACTACAAGCCTATCATTCTGGCTCCTGTTACCTCTTCTACCTTATCTCCTACCTCTATTTAATCCAGCCGTACTGGCGTGGTTGCTTCTTCTTGAACATGTCAAGTACACCCTCATGTTTGGATATATAGTCATCTCTTGCTGATCACTCCTCTCCAAATATCCCAAGGGTTTTTCCTGCAGCTTTTTCAGATCTTTGCTCAAATAACTTCTCAGTGAGGCCTTCCACTCAACCCCCAATCAATGCAGTTCCCCCCTCACCAGTTTATTAGTTACTGAGTAACAAACTACCCCAAAACTTAGTCACTCAAAACAACCACTTTAGTTGCTCATGGACAGAAATTGGTCAGAAATTTGGACTGGTCTCACCTGGGGTCATTCATGCACTTGTACTTCCTTATCTGTCTGCCCAGCTAAGGCAGGTGGACTAAGATGGTCTCAGTCACAAAGCAGCATTGATATGGCTGTCCCTAGGCCACGTTCCCCAGAAGACTTTAACCAAATTTCTCAGCACAGCTGAGGTCTCAGGACAGCAAGAGAGCGAAGGCTACAGGTATTTCTCAGACTAAGTTCATTACATAATATTAATCAAAACAAACACAAAGCCAATCCAGATTCAAAGATGCAGAGAAATAAGCTCCATCTCTTAAGAAAATGAACGAAAACAAGTTGTAAAGAAATGTACAGATAGCCACATAAGGAATTTTTGTTCTTTTTCAGCAATCTAACAGTGCTTTGTTTTTCTCCATAATACTATTTCTGACAATGTTTTATTTAATGTCTGTCTCTCCTAATTAAAATACTGGAGCAACTCAGACTTCAATACTTGCTTTCCTCAAAATAAAATAAAAAGGACTGGAGATGTACCTCAGTAGTGAGTGCCTCTGGATTCAGTCATGTGTGTGTGTGATCAAAAATTCTATAATTACCATTATGAAGGATTTTCTTTTTCATACCAAGATACGTTTCCTCAATAAGACAAGTCAAGGGCGCTGGAGCGGTGGCTAGGTGGTTATGGCACTTGCCTGGCATGTGCAAGTACACAGGTTCAAACCCCAGCACCACATATACAACGAAGTGTCAGAGCAAAGAAAGTCACATGAAAAACAAATAAAATTGAGTCTCTCTTTTTTTTTCTCTCTCTCTCTCTTACTGTCCCTCTCTCTTTAAAAGATAATAAAAATAAAATAAGACACGTCAGTGACTGTGGACAAAATCACTAGCCCCTCCTCCACCTGTGTATCATACACATGGGTGATGGTGGAACATGTTCTTTTGAGACTTGTAATAAATTTAGTCATGAGAATTCATATAGTCATATATGCAGTCACCTGTCACTTAACAAGCAGGATACATTTTGCAAAATGCAGCACTGGGCAATTTCATCTTGTCTGAATGTGACTGAGTGTACTTACACAAACCTAGATGTCACAGATCAATCAAGGGATGTGGCTGCTACCACTGTAACATGAAGAACTTTCAGAGAAAACTTTTTTTAAGTACAAGGAGTATACTCAAATAATGATAAATAGTAAATACATAAACCAGGACCATGGTAATTTATTAAGTATTATGTACTGCACATAATTATATTTGCTATGCTTTTATGACAAGCACCGCAGATCTGATTATGCAAGCATCACCACAAATGCATGACTAACGTGCTATGCTATGCCATTGTGATGACCACAGTGTCAAGGGAGAGTTAGTTTTCAGTTCCACTATAACTTTTGGGATCACCTTGTATGTACGGTCCATGAGTGACCAAAACATTACGCAGTACACGACTGTGTGAATTTTATGTGTATTGACAGGGATGATTATCACTAATATGGATGGCACCAGTTAACATTTATCATGCACTTGTGTTAAGTATCTAGCAACCAGCTACACTCTTTACATTATCTCCTTTAAACAAAAATCAAAAGATTTTTATCTGTACGTGGTAGATGGTTTGACAAACTACGTAACTTGCAAATGGTTTTGCGAAGTATTTAAAATAAGCTACATCTTGCACTCTAACTTCAAAACTTATGATCTTATTACATCAGACAGCTTTTAGACACCATTCGGTAACCTACAATTTTCACCCAGCATGCCTACATTCTATTTATCACTTGTATCTTATTTCAGTACTAGAGAGTATTTTTTCAAAATGATTGTAATATCTCCCACGCAATATGCTCTTTTTCAAAAGTGGCTCTGTGGTTACGGCGCTTGCCTGGCATGAGCAAGTACACGGGTTCAAGCCTTAGCAACCCACATACACAACTAAGTGTCAGAGCAACAAAAGCCATGTGAAAAACTCAATAAAAATTGATTCTGTCTCTCTCTCACACTCACTGTCCTTCTCTCTTTAAAATAAATAAATAAAATAAAAAATAAAGAGGCCTGGAGATGTAGCTCAATGGTTAAACACTTCTGGGTTCAATCATCAGTACCAAAAAAGGAAAAGGTGGGAGAAAGGGGGGAAGGAAGGGAGGGAAGAAGGGAGGAAGGAAGGCAAGAGAAAAGGAGAAAAGAAAAACAGGGACCCAGGTGCCCAAGAAGGAAGCCCAAGAAGCCACATTGAAAAGCTATTTGTAACACTGGGCATGGCAACACATGCCTATGGTGCCAGCAAAAATCAGGAGCCCAAAGCAGAAGAGTTCAGGAGTTCGAGGACAACCTGGGCAATTCTTTTTGTGAGACCCAGTCTCACAAAAGAAAAAAAGAAAAGGCCATGCAAGGGACGTTCCTGTTCATTAGCAACAGCTGAGGTGCCAGCCAACTGCACCAGCCACCAAATTTTGCCTTCAG
>PVKS010051761.1:0-11016 GCA_004027875.1 Aplodontia rufa | reverse complement strand
CCTTGCAGATCAGTTTCACTTTCCTCTTATCCTTACAGGTGTACCTTCTGAGGTTTCTCCCCAATAAACTCTCATCTTAGAGTCACCTTCTAAGGAACCCAGTGTAAGACAGTGCAATTGTCCCTTGGTATCGCTTACAGATACCAAAATTGTGGAGGCTCAAGTTCTTTGATGATGAAATAGTGTCAAGTTTGCCAAGCATGAGGTATATCCCCAAGGGTATACCTCCAAGTGACTTGCTTTCTCCAGCCACATCCCACCTGCCTAGAGTTACCACCCAGCAATGCATTCAAATTATTTATCAATTAAATGGATTGATCTCATGGAATTAGAAATCTCATAACCTAATCAGTTCACCTCTGAACACTGCTGTGTTGCCTAATACATGATCTATTTTGGGGGGGGGGGCATTCTGGATCCAAACCAGAGGATTTGGATGTAGGCAGTTTGTTAAGTAGGAAATTCTAGATGCAGAAAGTAAAGACGCAGGGGGAGTGAAGCAAGAAGGGGGAAAGGCCAGTAAATGTGCATTATGAAGCTGGTTACTGCTGTGGGCAACTCCATAACAATTCCTCTGGGGACATTTTAAGAATATGTAGAGTGTGGTTCAGATTTGTCTCACCAAACAGTGGGGACATTTATCCACATACTACTGCCCCCAATTATCTAGGGATTATCTCAAGAGTGACTGATACCTCCAGATTTCTAGTTACTCTGAGCACAAACGGAGCAACTCCTTAGAATTTCTGAGAATATTGCTGGTTATAATTTGAGTATGGTTTGTTCCCAAATAAAACTCATATTGAAATTTGATTTCAATGTAATGGAGTTGGGAAGTGGTGGGGCCTTTAAGTGGCATTTAGGTCATGAGAGGTCCATCCTGACAAAGGGATTACTAGCATCTGGTATGAATGTGTAAGTTCTTGCCCTAGTAGGATTGGATAAATTACAAGAGCCAGTTGTCCTAAAGTGAGTCTGGCTCTTTTGTTCCTGCCTCTCTTCTGTATGTACCCACTTCCTTTTGTTTTCCACCATGAGTTAAAGCAGCTCAAGACCCTCACCAGATGCAGCTGCCTGATCTTGCACTTCTAGCCTCCAGAATCATAAGCCAAAATAAACCTCTTTTCTTTATAAACTACCTTTTGTTATAACAGCAGAAAATGAACTAAGATGGTGCCCTAATGCAGAAAATCAGAGCAGCCTAGCAGGCAAATGTTTTGTGATGTTTTTCAGCTTGCACAGATACTATTCCCTATAACCCAAATCAGAAGTGGTTGAGGGTCTGTGGTGTGGGACACCAACAGTATCTGCTACCGAGGGGAAAGAGCACTAGTATTTTTATTTGATAGGAGTCACAGGACCACATATAATACAGGCTGAATTTCCAGGGTGAACTAAATCTATTCATAGCCGATGAGTCATTATGTTGTGTGTGTGGAACTGAACTGGCAGAAGAAAGAAAGATGCAGAAAAGTTGAGAGACCAATTAAAAGGTCTTTCATTTACTTGCATTTTGAGCTGGATGAATAGTCATTTTCTTGGTACCTCTTCTTTCTGTGTAAAGCTACACATGTAAAAATTAGGTACTGAGATGAAGTCTGAGGACATCCAAACTGCATTAAAATATGTTTATCTCCAGGAGTTGAAAAAAAGATTAGTTCCAACAACACACACACACACACACACACACACACACACACACAGGAAAAAGCTAATGAGCACACCAATGGCTGATCTGTGATTACTCTGAAACTTCTAGGTCAATGATTTTCAAAGTGTGGTCCCTAGATCAGTAGTATCATCATCACCTGAAAACTTTCTAGAAGAGCACATTTTCAGGCCTTACCCCAGACCTACAAGGTGGGGAGTTGGAACTAGCACTCTGTGATTGAACAAGCTCTCCAGGTGTGAGCTGAAGTCTAAGAAAGAACTGTCTAATTCTAGATCATTTATTTCTACCTGTGTTTTCAGTGGTGGAACCATAAATATAGTTTATACACTTTGCTCCAAGTAGATCCAGTTTTCAAAGCAATATATCATAAAAGGATATAACAAGCATCCCCTTTGTTATTCTCTGGGTTGAGTAGGTATAATATGAAGAAAAATTTTAAAGATTAAAAAAATATAAAAGGTAATCTGACTTTTTATACCTTTGTAGTCTGCCATTGCCTATTTCTCTTTTCTCTTCTCAAAAAACACTCATGGATCATCTAAAATGTGCTAAGCAGTTGCATACATGTTAGGGATAATGTAATGAATGAAACAGACACAAATTCTTATTCTCATGGAGCTTGAATTCTGGTGTGTATGTGAGAAGGGAGCCTTGGTGATGAAAAAATATTTATTAAATGCTAACTAAATTATATACTTTTAGGGAGGGGGAAGTGCCCTGGAAAAATAAAACAGGGCAGATGAATAAGGAGTTCTGGGGATGGTGGTGGGCAGCCTGGCATTTTAAATAGGGTGTCAGAGGAGAGGCCTTGCTGAAGTTACATTGGAACCAAGCTTTGAAGAAGATGAGGGAGTGAACTGTGCAGAGAATTAGGGAAATAAATACTCCAGGCAAAGGGGCAGCAACATTAAACAGATGCCCCGAGGTGGGAGTATGCTTCCAGTGTTCAACATTGGTTTTGAACCTAGGCAAACAGAAAATACTATGTGGCTGGAGAGCATTACTGGCATCTATCAACAAGTGAACAGCAAAACTCTGGCTAATTTGAAAGTGGGAGCATTTGAATCTTTGGTTAAGTCCATTTGATATATAGTATATATGTATTTATTTATTTGTTTATTTTTGATATTTGGGATTGAACCCAGGGGTGCGTTATCACTGAGATACATCCCCAGTTCTTTCTTTTTCCTTTTTTTTTTTTACTTTTTATTTTGAGACAGGGTTTCTCTAAGTTGCTTAGGGCCTCCCTAAGTTGCTGAGACTGTCTTTGAACTGGCAGTTCTCCTGCCTCAACCTCCAGAGCTGCTGGGATTACAGGTGTATGCCACCATCCCTGGCTATACTATAATATGTATTTCAATGCTTGAACTTGATTACTTTATAAAGAACAGAGGTCTATTTAGCTCATGTTGCTAGAGTCAGGGAGTGTAAGATGCGTGATTGTATCTGGTAAGAGCCTCATGCTGCATCATAGCATGATGTATGTAATTATTTGGTGGGAATGTACACAAGAGTAATATGCAGTGTAAGCAGAAAAGGCCAAAAATGTGGAGCAGCCCGTAGTAGAATATAACAATCTACTCTTGGGGTAATTAGTTCAGTCTTGTGAGACATAACCCACTTTAATGAGACTGGCAATAATATCCTTTGAGGGTAGTTCATTCATTACCTAATTACTTCTCACTGGGCCCCACCTCTTAAAGGTTCTCCTACCTCACAATACCGTTACATTTAGGACCAAGCTTCAAACATATGACCCTTTGAGCAACACATTCAAACCATACATGAGCCATTGCACAGGTGCAAATCTTATTTATAAATCAACTGGTATGCATTTTATGTTTATAAATATGTATATATTTGGAAAACTGATTTGTTATACATAAATAAAACCTGGATACAGTTTTAAGGAGGCAAGGAACTTTGAGTAGAGGATGGGATATGTTTCTTCTGGTAACAAACCCTTTATAGGAAATGCCACGGGCCTTTTTGAAGTCATGCTCAATGATGCAAGTGCCTGCTCTGAGCCCAATAAGAGAAATTGCAGATGGTGGATAAATCTAGTCTGCCAGCTTTGTTTCAAAATTTCCTTCCCCAATGGCTTTAAAAAAGTGGGACTTCAATTTCCTTTAGTCTTTTTTCAAGTTCAATTTCACATCTTGAATAACCCTTTGGAAAAATTATAATGTGGTGTCATAATGGCAATCCTTTCCTTTGGGTTATGAAATTAGTAAGGATCTCAGGGTGGATAATTTAACCCTAGCCAATAAATCAAGCAGGACTTTACATCAAAGCAAATGGCAGTTGGGCCTGATAATAACTATAGTAGGGGTCCAAGGGATTATGAGAGAAACCTACTGATGTACAGCTTTGGACTTTCTGTGTCAGCACTAAAACGTCCTGATTTGGGTTAAATAAAAACCATCTCTCCTTAGAAGTAGCCATCCTCAACATACTCTTTCTTAACCAGTTTGCCAGAGGAGATGGTTTATTAAGCATATTAAGCATAAAGGCAACTTTTCTAATCAACACTTGGAACTATCTTGAAGGCAGTCTCAAATTTCCTTATAGTGGGAAAGGGTATTTTCTTTAGGTTTCTAGACACCCTCTCAGACCGTGATACTCTTTCAACAGGTTTGCAAGAAACCTATACATCTATCAACTCAATGTAAAAACAATATTTATAAGATTAAAATTGACATTAAAGCTATTTATAATATCCATGCTTAAAAAAAGAATGAATTACTGTGAGGGCTACAGCTACTGAATTTTGGGTGTTGGTTCAATATAAAAAATAATAAGTAGTTCAACACTGAATGCTGGGGCCTGCCCTTAGCCATGAAGAATTGCCCTTTTGAGGGATATTTAAGAAAGTATGTGTGTGTGGACATTTCAGACCATATTTGATGGAAAATATTAGGAAGATTAGACCAGCAATTCTCAGTCTTTTCAGGTAGACAAACCCCTTTATTTAATCCAAGTATTTTGGGATGCTGTAGATGAAGCCTATTTTTCTGTATCCATTGATTGTGAAAATACATAACAGATATCATTTAAAAACATTACAAAATTTACTTAGACTTTTAATTTCACTCATCACAATAGCACCTATGAAGATTTTGAAAAAAATCATAACCCGTGTATGTGTGACTTATATAATCTAATTATCTGGTTCACAGATGAATTCAGTTTTCCCTCCCACTTCCCCAAATGAAGCCCACAGTCCAGAGGTGGGAAGATTAGGATGAGATGGTTTTTCACAGTGAATTATTTTGCACCGGATGGACTTCTACTTATACCCTTAGCAACATACAGTTTGTGAAATGCCTTCATTAGCATTTTGGAATTGGGCAGGTATTAAGATATTAAAATAATCTCACAACGACTACTAGAGCCTGTCCATTTGTGGCAACCTGGGAAAAGCAGGACTATTCAGGGTCATTGTTCAAGTTTTTAAATGGTGTCACCATGTCATAACACATTACATTGCCAGACAGTCACCAGACTTTGCTCAGGATGACTTCCTGCTGTTTTTTCTTTCCTGAAGGGATTTATTTAACTCTTAAGGTCACAGTGTTCCAATGTCATTATTTATAATCTCTCTTCTGAGAATTTTCTCTTCCTTGTGTCATCTATATATTGGATAGGGGGAGGGCTCCTTTTAAGAACAAAAGGTTCAATGTGGGTTTTACTCTGAAAGGGCAATCCAGTAGGAGTAAAAAGCCCTACTGACCTTGTAGTTCATGTTGGTAAGCTTTCATTTTATTTTAAGAATATAATCATTTGTAAACTTGAATTTTAAAACAAGAAATATTCATTTCCCCAAATGTCAGTGAAATGGCCTTGGAGGGGCTCCAGTTGCTTCTCTCATTCCTGTGCTGGGTGGGTGTTTTATGTATCCTGTCATGCACAGGACTCACACAGACCTTTTAAAATTAATTAAAAAGCCTTCCATGGGCTGCCAGATCTGGGCAGGAGCGATCTTCTGTAATGTTTTTTACCAGATTAAAAACCTCTGACAATCAGAGCTGTTGCCAAATTTCAAATGAAGTGTACAGAGTAAATTCAATAAGCTGTACAATTCAGTCAGCTTCAGAATGACTCGTGTTTCTGGTTCAGAAAGAGCCAAAGGATTGGTGGGAACTGAACTATTTCCTTCAAAGACAATCTAGCTCTTTCTTATACTGTCCCTCCCTTGCCCCCAGCAAACATATATAATGTTTCAACCGTAGGAGAGAGTCGCTCAAAGTCTCATGGACCTGCCTTTGACAAAAGTGTTCCCTGTAATGTGCAAATTCAGAAACTCTGCATGTCATATCCCTAGAGTGGAGATGCATGATGCATATCAAATGTGAGCTTTTCTGCGGAAAATTGGTTGATTTTGTTCAGCACCGTGTTTTCTAGATACATTTGACCATACTACTTATTTTCCCCTAATAACCTTTAACAGCTTCTTGCAATATCCTAAAAAGAACTGGGTTGAAGGCTCTATGATAATGAACCCTCTGACACAAATCTTGTAAAAATTATAGTTTCTTGATAAACACAAAAGATAAATTCCAAGCAGATCATATGAAAAGAGCAGGTTTAGGAGGAATGTTCATTGAGTAAAAAGTCTGAGTTGCTCCAGTTTCTTGCAGGACACCTGCTCTGTTTGATGTGTCAGAGAGATTCTGCAAGGTCATAGAACCAAGCCCTTTATACTCCCAAATATATTTTCCTAAAATACCACTTCATGTATATATGGTTCCAAAACTGTACATATCACTATGATCTACCATTCATCTTGCTCATTTGCCCACTGTGTATATAGTAATGAATAGGTAACACCCATGGACAGTGACATTGCATCCTCCAGATAGTAGTGATGGCTGTATTATTCAGACCAGTTTGTGGGCACACATACTTCGTATCTTCTGAGGTTCAAGTGGAACTCAGCACAGTGGAGCTGGTCAGTGGGTACCCTAGAATTAGTTTTCTGTGGAGAGCATTTTTATCTGTTGTTTATTTCCAAGCTTTCTGTATGGGTCAGCAGAGTTTGGAAAACACTGAACATACAGTTGTCCCTTGTTATGCACAGTTGATTGGTTCCAGGATCCCCCATGGATACCATAATCCACAGATACTCAAGTCCCTTATATAAAATGTCATAGTATTTGCATAGAACCTACGCAGTCCTTCCAAGTATTTTAAATCATCTCTAGATGAATTATGATACCTAATAAAGTGTAAGTAGTTGTCATACTGTATTTTTAGGGAATAACTGCAAGAAAAATATCTGCACATGCTCAGCATAGACACAACCATCATACGTCTAACTACATACAAACGAGTCATGAGGTGAGCAATGCTTAAACATCAAGTGCTAGAGTGACATGGAGAATCTGTGAAATGGGGGGAGGCTATCACATGATCTGCTTACACATCACTTGGATTAAGCAAATTCAATTTTCACTTTTTGGAACTTTCTTTAAGAATACTTTCAACCCATTGCTGGTTGAATACCACAGGTATGGAACCCCCAGATATGGAAGGCTGATAATCATTTTAATTCTTCAGGAAGGGCAGATTCAGGTTCCCAGAAGAAAACATAGCACTCTCAGGAGGATTTAACTGTGAGTGACTTTAATGGAAAGCTTAGGATCAGATTGTTAAGTCAAGGCAACCAACAAAACATGAAGCACCCAGAGGATAGCAATAGCAGGAAACTGATACTAGCCTAGGACTTCTTATTTTAAAGTCAATTTGTCCTTTTTCATAAAATTGTATGGCACTGTTTCTTTGTTTTGTTAAGAGACGCAGAGAGGGGGAGAGGGAGAGGGAGAGAGAGAGAGAGAGAAAGAAAGAATCCATTTTATGTATTTATTTTCATCTGGCCTTTGTCTCTCCAAAACTTAGTTGTGTATGTGGTGCTGGAGTTCAAACCCAGGTCCTCTCACACGCCAGGCAAGTGCTCCAACTGCTGAGACCTTAGACACTGTTTCAAATAACACATTTGAAAGACATGCCAAAGTGAGATACATTTCTGAGTTTTTTGAAAGGAATCATGTTCAAGGATAAATTTTAAAATTAAGCCTCTGTGTTATTATAGGTCAAGTAAATAATAATTATACGTAATTAAATATAGGCATGCATAGACCAGCTCTGGAGAACAAGGAGAACATTGTGTGAGTTTAGTTAGTTGTGTGATAGTTTTACCCTCTATTTTTATATTGGGCAAGGGAAATAGCAAAGGCAAATTTGAAGTGGAAAAGGGGTTTCCTAAAGATAGCCTAAGGGATCTAGTTAAGTCTCAGTATCTTCACACACTGGGTTTCCATGTTTAATTGTAAGGTTAGAAGACAGCAATGTGTTACTAATACTTAAAGTGTAGAAGTTTTGAGAATTATTTATTAATATCAAAAAGATCAAGGGTATTCCTTATATACCCATCTTACCTGAGTGGAAAAAAAAGTTTAAGCAAGGAATACCATACCTATATGATTACAGTGCCACATGGGTATAGCTACATGATTTTTTAAAAAATTCGATAGCATTGAAATATACATTGTTAACTTTATAAAAATGTAGATCTTGATATAAATATCAAAGTAGTCCAAAAGTAGTTTAATAAACTTTATCCATATAAATTCATATATTTCTAGCTCAAGTGCTGGTCATTAATCAATTTTTGATAAAGTTGAAGTGAATCTTGACATTATACAGATTGAATAGGATTTATGTTTCTCCAGAAGAACTTAGAGTACTTCCAGATTCATTTGTCACTTATAGATCATTGCTCTCTTCCTATCTCTTTTGAGAGCATATATAGTGTTCCTTTTTCCTTGGAATCATTGGTTAACCTCCCACATACTGTCTTCATTATTTATTAAAGATTTAGTTCCTATGACACAATTTTCATCCTCATAATTCTGGGAGTAAATTAAATGTGCCCACGAAAGACCCTCTAATACCCCAGTTGCTCAGTTCTTTGACCTCTTCATCTTCAATGGGTTTCTCACCTACTCTGCCTCAGTTACCCAATCCCACAGTCAAACACTGGATATCATCATCACTGAAAAACATATCATCTCCAAGGTTACTCTTTGAATGTCTATTCACAACTTCCAACCTTTCCAGCCTATTACTCAAATATATAAATTATAACAGTACTTTGATTTCAATAAATTCCTCAATCCATTGAGACCTCTCTGCTCCTTCCCTATGTACTGCCCTTCTCGTGATCTCACTTCCTTCCTTCTTATCCAGGATAAATTAGATGGTTCTTATCATTCCCTGGTAAATATTGTTAACCAACCTTTTGTCCTTTCCTTCAGTTACTATCACTTGGCAAAATGACTTCCCAGGTAAACCCAGCCATGTGTCAACTCCACATGAATCAGTTGTGCATCTCAGCATTTCTGGAGGAAACTCCACAACAGAGTAGATTATCATAATAAATTTATAAGCATTAAGTTCAACAGGCCTTCAGTGCTACCCTGCGAACCTTCTCATTTTATACTGTCTGAAATTATTCTCTCATTACTTTTCTATCTTCCTCAAACTTTTGGTTAGCTCTGCCACTGCATTTTACTCTTTATTACAGAATGACTTTATTTCACACTTCATGTATACATTGAACGTTATTGAAAGGGAATTCCCTTAACCTCTGGCCATTGACTTTCAAAAGTTACTTGCATCTTAATTTGTTGCTCATTTTTCTCTTTCTTTTGCAATGGGCAAAGTGATTCTCCTTATACCAAAAGTCAAAATCTCCACTATCCTCTGGATTCCATTGTCTTGGCTTTTGGTGGAGTCCTATTTCAATATTTTTCTTTTTTTTTTCTCTTGTGTGTTTACCCTATCACTTTCCCCCTTGGTTTTTTACTAAATATTAAACTTGACATAGGCAATGCTATCAAAACATAACAGAAAATACTGAAACATAAAGACACATTGTTGGGGCTGGAGCGGTGGCTCGGTGGTTACTGTGCTTGCCCAGCATGCACAAGTACACGGGTTCAAACCCCAGCAACCCACATACACAACTAAGTGTCTGACCAACTAAAGCCATGTGAAAAACTCAATAAAAATCGATTCTCAGGGCTGGATCGGTGGTTAAGCGGTTTTGGCGCTTGCCTGGCAAGCACGAGGACCCGGGTTCAAACCCCAGCACCACTTACACAACTAAGTGTTGGAGTAACTAAGGGCATGTGAAAAACTAAATAGTGTTGTTTCTCTCTTTTTCTCTCTCTCTCATTGTCTCTCTTTCTTTAAAAAAATCGATTCTCTCTGTCTCTCTCTCTCTCTCTCTCTCACTGTCCGTCTCTCTTTAAAAAAAATAAAGACACATTGTCCACTCCTCCCTGGCATCATACACCTGTCTATTTCCAATCCTATATCTCTACTATTATTTTTAAAATTTTGATACAGGGTCCCACTAAGTTTCCCAGGCTGGCTTTGAACTTATGAGTCTCCTGCCTCAGCCTCCCAAATAGCTGGGATTAGGCATGTGCCACCATGCCTGGCTCCCGCTATTTTTAAAGAAAGCTTCCTAAAAATGGTGTCCTAAACTCAATGTCTATTTGTTTGTGTGTCATAGATGATACAAGAAGATACCAATGTCTTATTCTTCATTTCTTTAGCAGTATGGAAACATGTGGGTAGTCTGAAGAAGAGTGAGTTCATGAGTCTCCATGCTTTCTTCTCTTGCTGCAGTAACTGAGTGATAGATGATCCAAGGCAAAGTGCTCCTCCTTATACCAGAAATCAAAACCACCTGTAAAATGAATAGAAAAATAAGCAATGAATTAAGCTGCAAGTAGCTTTAAGATGATGGAAACTTTCACCTCGGGTTACCCAGTGATTATAGGAGAAACTCCTGCTGATCTGTATAGTATATATTTGATAAGCAGACAATAATTTTTTTAGCGTGTCAGTTTTTATTTTACTTTTTTCATCTGGTTTTATTTTTCCTTCACTTAGTTGTGTATGTGGTGCTGTGGAGCAAACCTGAGTCCTTGTGCATTCCAGGCAAGCACTTCACTGCTGAGCCACCTTTCCTGCCCAAAAATAAAGTTTTCCATGTTAAACCAGTGAAATTTCTCAGCACATTATAGTGACACAGCAATATCTATGTTCATAGCAGCTCAATTTACTATTGCTAGCTATGGAAACAACCCAGATGTCCCTCACTGGATGAATGGATCCAAAAACTGTGGTACATTTATACCATGGAATTTTACACAGCAATTAGAAACAATGATATTGCAGCCTTTGAAGGTAAATGGATGGCTATGGAAGAAATTATGCTGAGTAAAATCAGCTTAACCCAGAGAACTAATGGTCGATTGTCTCCACTCATC
>PVKS010051760.1:0-11013 GCA_004027875.1 Aplodontia rufa | reverse complement strand
TCTGAGGAATCATAGTCCATGATTCTCTCCATTTCTGTAGGAAACCTCTTGACTCTTTTGATTGTTTCCTTGGCAGTACAAAAGCTTTGTAGCTTTATGGCATCCCATTCACTGATTTTTGACTTTCCTTCCTTCACTTTTGGAGACCTGTTGAGAAAGTCTTTGCCTACTGCCAAATGTTGAAGTGTTGGACCAATTTTGTCTTCTATCAGTTGCAACATAGCTGGTTTGATACCAAGCTCCTTGATCCATTTTGATTTGATTCTTGTGCAAGGAGAAAGATATGGGTCTAATTTCAACTTTCTGCAGGTGGAAGACCAGTTTGTCCAGCACCATTTGTTGAAGAGGCTGTCATTTCTCCATGTAACATTTTGTCCCCCTTTGTCAAAAATCAGATGTTTAAAGATTTGAGGATTTGTTTCGGGGTCTTCTATTCTATTCCGTTGGTCTTCTTCCCTGTCTTGATACCAGTACCATGCTGTCTTTGTTACTATGGCGCTATAGTATAGTTTTAGATCTGGAATGGCAAAACTGCCTGTTTCATCTTTCTTGCTTAGTAGTGCTTTGGCAATTCTTGGTTTCTTGTTGTTCCAAATGAATTTGAGAATTGCTTTTTCTAAGTCTTTAAAGAATGACATAGGTATCTTTATAGGGATAGCGTTAAATCTATATAAAGCTTTTGGTAGAATGGCCATTTTTATTATATTAATTCTGCCTATCCAAGAGCATGGGAGATCTTTCCATCTGGAAGATGCTTTTAGAAAAGAAATAGAAGATAATATCTCCATAAAAGCCTGTTCATAGTGCTATTTATCCAAAAAGGTTGTTTATATTTTGTTTTTAACTTTTAAAGGCATTTGTATAAACCCCTAATCCCAATACTAATGCTGTCAGCACCCTGGCCAAGTCCAGCACTCCTCAGTAAATGTGCTACTCCTTCATGAGGGGAACTGGTCCCTCAGTAGAGGAGAAGTCAAAGCTGGTTTTTGTTTTCATTGTTTTGTTTCTGCCTTTTTTCAAAACATCTCTGACTTTATCCCAGTCCTACTGGTGTTTCATTTTGAATGCCAAATTCCCAAAATTAAGCTCTGCCACTTAGAGGCTCTTTAATTCCGTCCAATAACGTGATAATTATCCACCAGCCTGCTTCCCCTCACTCTTTCATTCCTTATCTGGTGTTCAGAACACAGGAGGTATTAATGAGGGGTTGCCAGGGCATTCACTCAGATGGACTTGCTATTTAAGCCCATTGCTATGTGACTGCATATCAGCCTCTACTTACACAGGTCCCCTCCCTTGGGATTCAAGACAACAGCTAAGGCTTCATGATTCTCAGTTCCGCCCTTTCAGAGCATTGTTCACCCCAGAGAGAAGTAACGCCCCCAGATTTAAATTGTCTTACGTGTGACCTCTGCTCTATCATCAGATATGTCAGCAAAATGCTCTTTGACAAGTAACAAGGTACAATCTTCTCCTTTTCTCCTCCCTCCTCCTTCTAGAAGCTCATTACTTAGCTCCTGCAGGTGGTTGAGTATTCAGAATCAACATCCTTCCCCTGAAAAGAACATGTGCACTTTCAAAGATCTCAGCTTGCAAAGACTGATTCCTAGACAAAGAGATTCCCAAACTAAGATCAGTGGGCACTGACTGAGAGATATCTCTACAGAAGGTTGACTTTATGAAGTGATTTGTCAAGTTTAGGTGTATTCTAGAGGTCTGTAGATTTGGAAACTTGCCTGAAGTATTCTGATGGCAGCCAAATTTGAGACTGTTCTGAACTGAATTTGGCTTTTCTAGGTTTATTTTGGTCAACTATGTTCACAGTCAATTTAAATTTATGCAAGTAATTGTGATAAATATACTGGATAAAGTCTCATAAGTTCTCTCCAATACCATGGCATTAAATATACTAAACAAGTTACATTTTAAAGTTTCTAATTATTATTAAGATTTTTATGTTTAAATTCTAGGTTAAATTATTATAGGAAGCTTAGTATATAGAGGTAATACCAGTAGTTTTCCTAAATTGAACTCTGAGTAATCTGACAGATATCAAACAACCAAGAATAAAGAAATTCTCCTTTTTCCAATGAAAATTTTGGCAATCATTTACTGTCATTTTGAGGCCATAATTTACTACTCCATCCTCATTTATCTCTGAAGAGGAAGTCAATTATAAATTCTATCTGTTACATAAAAATAAAATGAAAATTAGACATTTGCAAGAAATTTCAATTTCTCAGGAAAATTTTGTCAGATCAAATGCTAAGTACCTTTATTTCCTGAGGAAAAAAAGATATTTGTCTTACTCTCTTATGTATTTTAGAAATGCTATGAGATGTGAAATTAATTGCATGAGGAATTAAAGACAATGGAAATTTGGTCTGGAGGGAAAACAATAATCTCTTTAACAGCTATGTAATAACGCACCAAAGAACAGAACAAATCGGGAATCCTGATGTTGTAAAGCTGTAACAGGGAAGACCATAATGGCAAATTTATTTTGATGTTTTTTTCTTAATTATCTGGAAAGAGAACTTGATAGCTTGTTTCCAAATTCTCTTCTAGAACCAACCATTCTAAAAATAAAAATGAAAAAAAATTAAAAGAAGGAGAGCAAAATCTACCTCCAGTAGATGGATTTAGTTATACAGAAGACATTAGCTACAGCTCTCTCCATCTTTTAAATTGTCTCTGCTGGCCTGTAACACCTTCCTCTTCCAAACCATTTTAACTCATTCAAAGAAACTTTTTGCTGATTTCTAAATTTAGTCTTTAATAAAACTCTCCTTCCTCTTTCCCATACATTGTTCCCCTATATTTATTTCCCTGTACTTCACACAAATATTGCTTCCGCTCTCTTTCTAAATGAAGATAGGGATCTTTTTTGTTTACAAAGTCTCTTAACTCTAGGTAATAAATGTTTATGGCATACGGGGTACAATCCTATATTGTATTTTTTCCAAAGCAGCACTTAAAATTCACCTACAGTTGCAAAGGGATTCCTTGTGATGTTAATTAAGGTATGAAATCGCTTCACTGTTAATTGCCCACGCCCTTCTATGATCTGCTATTAAGACAATTAAGTATCTTTAATGGTGCATTAACTAACAGAGCAATCTAACCTTTCCGTTTCTAGGAAATTACAGAGAGCCAAGGAAAATTTGATTAAATTGGTAGTAATAAAATGATTCATCATATTTCATTTTTCTCTCATAGAAAATGACAGGATGGGGGTCCTTTAGAATGTATAATTTATGAGTTTCATTCAAAACAGAAGTTATCTTGACTCCATTAGAAAAACAGATTATAGCAGGAACTTTGATGGCCAGCTCAAAGGTTGTCCAGCTCTCAACTGCAGAGAAGCATTGACACCTAGTTCTCCCCAGAACTCTGCTTCCAAGTAATCTGCCCAGGATTCAGCGACAATAATAGAAAGTAATAATTAGGAGCAGCTCTACTACTTCAAATTCCATTCATCCGGCACATTGTTATTTTCAACCTGCTTCCCGAACCAGAACATCACTTGATAGTCACTAAAACCATTGGAGTATGCAAATTAATATTTATCGTCTCTGTTTTAAACATAAGGAAACTGAGTTTAAGAAAAGTAAGACAACTCATTCAGATCCATAGGTTAGAAAGAGGCAGGACTGTTACCTTTTAACTTCAGACCTCCTGCTTTTCCTAACAGGAATGTAAGGATGTGTGTGTGTGTGTGTGTGTGTGTGTGTGTTGTACTTATTATGAATTAGGATATGCAGAGGCAAAACATATATACAAATAGGTAGGGTTTCTTTGTTTTTCTTTTTTGTTTTTAGTAAGCAATAGAGCAGTAGAGGTGATTTTCATACAAGCATTAAAGATAGCAACACTACAAATTGAATGCGCATTGGAATCACCTGCAGGGATTGTTTAATCATAAAGTTTTGGACCTCATCTCCTGAGATTTTAATTCTGTAGGCCTGGGTTTGTCTAATAATTTACATATTTTTAAATCTGTAGGTGCTGCTCTTGCTGCTGGCAGTTAGGTGGGCACATTTTGAGAAACACCAAGTTTGGGAATCATTAGATGCAATGGTTCTCAGAATCTCTTTTGTTTTTAGGCTATTTACCATATGTGAATATGGGAAAAGGAGGGCATATAGTTAATATTT
This sequence comes from Aplodontia rufa, assembly GCA_004027875.1. Lineage (NCBI taxonomy): Eukaryota > Metazoa > Chordata > Mammalia > Rodentia > Aplodontiidae > Aplodontia > Aplodontia rufa. Next base: position 6,856 of record PVKS010051760.1, on the reverse strand, counting down.
TGCTGGTATTTTATTTTCCATTGATTTCCATGAAGATGAGTCATATTACTTGTTTATTCAAATATCAACAAACAAGTTGGATAGCGATAACTTACCACATAATCTTCATTGCTCCATTCTTTCAAAGTAATCTCTTCTACCTACATACTGGTACTTTCAGGGAAGTCAGCACAAGTTAAGAACTTTAAAGAAGGCAGAGACTCATTGACATTTAAAGTGAAAGATGGTTAAGCTTTAAGCTTTACTCTACCTATAAACTTCTGCAATGAGGCACCAAAGACAGAAGATAAGGGTATTCCTTTGGAAAATAGTCATGGGGCACTTACTGAGTGTCCTTCACAGTTTTAGCAATGATGCAGTCGTACTCAAGATAAATCATTTTTATTTGTTTATTTGTTTACTTCATGATATTTATGTGTAGAAAGGCAAAATTTATAAATAAACAAATGAACAACAAATAGATGAGCAAATATTTAAAAATATCTCTAGATGTTAGTTCTAAGGAAAAAAGAATGGTCATTTTACATAGGGTGATCAAGGTAATCTCTCAGGGAATATGACATAGATTCATTACACTTGAATGGAATCTAAGTGAAATTTAATATCTTACTATGAAAAGATACGGGAGAAGTTTCCAGGCAAAATTGTTTCCAAAACCCTGATATAATCCAAGCTTGTCACTTCTGAATATGAAAAGAAGAGTGACCAGAATGGATTGATTAAAGGAGGAAAGGGCAGAAGATGTAGAGGTGTAGGGAGGGACCAGGTAAAACTGGACCTGGTAGCCTCCTTGAGGACTTTGGATATTATGGTTAATGCGTTTGGAAGTCATTATGGATTTGGAGAAAGATTGCGAGGAAATCAGCCAGGAAATTAGGCAAGGATCTTCGCTTGTCATTTATAACTGCAGGTAGAAAGAATGACTTTGGATTTATTTTGAAGACAGACCTGATGGAGTATACAAATGGATAGGATGTAGGTTGTTACATAAGTACAAAAGACAGTGATGGCTCTTAAGTTTCAGGCAAGAGCAGTTGGGTGTTATTTATTTAAATAGGAAAGGGTAGAAGGTGTTTTTTATTTTCTATAATGGAAAATAAGAACTTATAAGAAATTATAAGAACTTATAAGTTATAAGAACTTATAAGAAGTTCAAGTAAAGATGCCACAAAGGCAGTTATATGTACAAATCTGACATATCTCAATATTCCGGTGCTCATAGACAGCGTGCTAAAACTAAATATGACTGTTTAGACCAGTCTTCACAACCCTGCACACGACTGATGTTTGAGGTTGATTCTTACCCGAATCTGAGGAGGGGTTGAAGTGAAGAGGAGGTATAGAATAAGCTAATTCAGAACAATGTGAGAGGGAATTGGCTAAGGAAGTGTAGTCGACTACTTGGAAATGCTGAGCATCCTTGTGTGGTTTAGGATTAAGCTTTTGTCTCAACACCAGTCAACATAGGTCTTCATTTTTCTGCAGGAACATTCAATGGATTATTTATGAGCTTAAAGCAGGGAAACTGAGTTAATTACATGTCATTTGAAGTGCTGATTCTCTCCTGTATATATGTACAGGCTTTTCTGAATAGTCTACCATCTAAGTTAGTCAGGCTCCTCAATTATGAGAGAGACCAATAAAAGTGTCTACCTCTTAGGATTATTTAAAAAAATAATGCATGTAAAATGCAGGCTTACATTAAGTACTTAATTAATATTAGCTCTTATTAAGACGATGACTGCAACTACTAATGAGGGAACACAAAGGTTGGTTCCTGGCATCTGTTTTATGAGAGCTGCCTGCTTTATAAATAACAGTAACTCCTGCGATGTTATTTTTTCATACTTTTAAGAAAGTCATTAATTTTAATTTTTCCAGAAGAGAATTATGATAACTAAAATAAAAAATGATTATGTTAAAAAGTTGTGAACATGGAATCTCACCTATCATAATAGCAAGGAAGCCTGCATAATCTGGTATCTACATTTGCAATACAGGCATCAGTGAAAGAATATAATAGAAAAATATTAAATGGAAAGCATCCCTGGGGTGTTGGAATCTATATCTAACTCCACAAAGGGGAAGATGGACTTTTTAGAAGACTTCAAAGCCCATCTGTATATATTTGTTATTTTTCCTTTCTAAGGACATATTCTTTTATTCAAAGATAAAATAAAATATAAATAGAAGAAATACTGTATGTTGGCATACATTTGGTATCTTGTGGTCTTGTTATTACCAAGTCTGTTTATTTTTAATATCAGGCCTGCAGAGCTTTGGTCAGCGCATGCTCAGACAGTTGCAGAAATGACAACCTTCACTGTGCCACATCACCAGGTGGCTGATGTCTGCCTCATAAGTGTGTTCAGCTCATGTTAAAGGATTAAATTGGGGATTCCTAGCAAATACTTTGCCTTAAAGTGGTGCATGATATGAGCTGTGATTAGAAACCTGTGCTTATCCTGATATCTGAAAATGAGAACAAATGGTCTCATCAGGTCTCTACCTTGTTTTCCTCAAAAAGCTATAGTGACCATTCTGCTTCAATCCATAGATCTAGAAAAGTGAAAAAAAAAAAAAAACTCGAATAGGGACTGGAGCAATGGCTCGCTGGTTATGGTGGTTGCTGGCATGCATGAGTCCGCAGGTTCAAACACCAGCACCGCATACACGATGAAGTCTTGGAACAACAAAAGGCACATTGAAAACTAAATAAAAACAGTTTCTCTCTCTCTCTCACTGTCCCTCTCTTAAAAAATATGAATAGAAAGAAAAATGGAGAAGAGAAAGAGGAGGAGGAGGAGGGAGAAATTGGAACATAAATCAGAACAGAAGGAAAACAAGAAGAAAATGTAGATAAGAGCATGCTTTGACTTGAAGACAGGGTTGTAGGATCCAAACAGAAATGCTTTCCCTTTCAAAATATCTCATTTTACCACTTATCCAAAAATATTATGATTAAAATATGTGTTCGAGGAACACTGATATTTTATCACAAATGATGATGATATTTGTGATATTAATATCACAAATAAAATGATATGTTTTTATCCCATGGGATGCAAAAGAGCAAATATTTCTTTTTCTACTTTATGTACCTAACAAATAAGGAGAAATAAATAAATAAATAAATAAATAAAAGGAAGCAGCTTCATCAAGGATACCTGGAAGAGCAGGTGAAAGGGTGGTAATGTAGTATTGCATCTTCAGGACACAGAACATCTTTGAAAATTAGGTTTTGAAATTTTGTTGACAAAATCATATAAAGTACAATCAGAAAGAAACAGAAATCAGTTGTGTACCAAGTGCTATCTATCAAATCATACCTGATGAATATAAAATCTCTATCACTGGTGTAGCGCACAGTGCCCCGAATTGGACATGCTAATTCTTAGTCGTCCAACTGGCCTAAAGCAGAGGATTTATTTCGAAGTGTCATATGGAAAGTACAACTGAATCTGAGTTTCTGTTCCACAGAACCAGGAAGCTGAGAAGACAGGAAAGGTAGAGAACTATTGTTTGTTTGTTTTGTTTTCACTTTATGTCCAGTCCATACGTTACTCTTCATCAAAATAATTAAAATATCAAAAATTTCTCTCATAGCTGAAGTGATCCAGTATGCATAATTCAAAGGGTGCAGAGCAAAGCATTACAAAAAGAAATTTAATAAAATTCTAGAGCTTCCTAAAGTAAAATAGATCTATTCCTGATGAAATAATGGTTCATTGTAACAGAAAGAGATGGAGATGCCCTCTCTTCTTAAATATCATTGTGCTTTGAGTTATTTTAAATTAAGGGATTGGGGGTCTTTCTGGTTAGTAATAAGGACCTATTTAACCAGGAGAGAAATACCTAATCCAGTATAAGGTAGGAATAATTTGAGATAGGAGCTATAGAATTTATGTATCCATTGAAGATAAGAGCCTAAACAGAACCCTAGACATGCTTTCTAAAGTTTCACCCAATTGCTTAGTAGTGATTGGAAATCAATAACCAGGGATACCAAGTTCTAGCACTGACGGCTGTATAAAATCAAGATTAATTTGTAATATAAAGTATGTGGATTCTCATTCTACATGTGGGATTAGTAGCTCTCAATCTACTGCTTGTTCTTTATTTAGGTTTCATATATGTTAAGTTAAGGTCCCCCCAAAACAAAACACCATACTAGTTAGTTTGACCAAGTGAGCCCCACCTTTTAATTGCAGTCAAAAGTATGGTATTTGAAGTGATTATATAGCAGTGAGCCTCATATACATTATGGGTGCCCTGCAAGATTTGCTACGAAACTCAGATTATGTTCCCTGGGCCTTGGCATAATTATAAAAGTTTCAAATATGTCTGCCATTTCTTATGGAAATCACACTGTAAAATTCAGCTTGACCGATATTTCCTGACAAAACTGACTGGCTGTATTCATATCATGTAAAGATTGATCTTTTTTTTTTTTTCTAAAGAGAGAGGGACAGTGAGAGAGACAGAGAAAGAGAGAAACAACTTTATTTAGGTGTTCACATGGCTTTAGTTGCTCCAACACTCAGTTGTGTACATGGTGCTGGGGTTTGAACCCGGGTCCTCATGCTTGCCAGGCAGGCACCGAAACTGCTGAGCCACCACTCCAGCCCCAAGATTGATCATTTTTAATTAAAGAAATTGAATTTGGAGATTTTCCCCTGTACACTTGTGTAGGTACTTGATTTGCATATTATTAACTCTTCACTCACTGTAAGATTTAGGCTGATATACAACATGATCATGAGTTAAAATTGCAGGCATGGAATTCAGCAGGGTGTGACACAAGTCAACCATATCATTCTTATTCCTGTTACCTCCCTATTTTATTCCATTCTGTGTTTATTTATGCACACATAGCACATATGAATTATGACTCTTTATGTTACATTCTCAGTGGCCTCATATGATGACATGGATACTTTATTGGGAAATGAAGTTCTAGGATGTTCTCATTAGAATTTCCTGACATCTCCCAACCCAATACCCTTGCAGTTATCCCAACTCCCTCTTTTTAATAGAGTCCTAAGACTAAAATTTGGAGAATTGTTCGACTTGTCCCTTGCAAATAAGACAACTCTGCCTTTAATTGTCAGTCTTTACTTAGTAGTAAACTAACTCTCTGGACAATTCTGTTTTTAATTGTGAGAAAATATAATAACATAGAATCTACCACTTTAATAATTTTAAGTGTACATTTCAGTTCTGTTAATATATTCACACTGTTGTAAAACCATCACCACTATCCATCTGCAGAACTGTACTCACGTTACAAAACTGGAACTCATTAAGCCTGTAGCGCCCTGTTTCCCCTCCTCCCAGCCTTTGCAAAGAGGCTCTACTTTCCCTCTGTATGCTCTAAGTATCCTATACCAGTGGAATCTCATTATTTGGCTTTTCATGACTAGTTTATTTCACATTTCACTGTTTCTTCAAGGTTCATCCATATTGTAGTTTGTGTTAGATTCATTTCCTTTTTAAGAATGAATAATACTTAAGGTTGTGTATATATCACATTATATTTATCCATTTTCCTGTCAATGGTCACTTTGGTGTTTCTACCTTTTGGCTATTGTGAATAATACTTCTATGAACGTGATGTTCAAATATATGTTAGAGTACTTTCTTTCATTTCGTTTAGCTACATCTTCAGAAGTGGAGTAATTGGATCATATGTTAATTCTGTATTTAATTTTTGAGGAATCATCATATCGTTTTTCACAGTGGTAGCACCATTTTAAATTGCAGACAGCGATGCATAAGTATTTCAATTTCTTCACACACTTGCTCTTTTTCTTTCTTCTTTCTTGAAAGACCAACTTACGTTTTGATTAATATATGTTTGTACAAATTTAAACTAATATAAATCCATTATTTATACTTTATTTGATAAATTACAACTTTACTGGTTTTATCAAGAACTTCTGACTAGGTCTTTTCTTTGAATACCAACTGTTTTATTCAGCTTTTCCATTACTATAACTAAAAGATCTAACAGGACCAAATTTAGGAGGAAAAGTTCATTTTGGAGACTCACAGTTTTAGGTCTTAGTAGAAGATCGGCTCCATTCCTTGAAGCTTAAGTTGAGGCTGAACTTCATGGCAGAAGAGTGGGGTGGAAAGAAGTAGTTCAAGGCCTCACATTGGAAAGCAGAGAGTGAGTTCTACTCACCAGATACAAAATATGTACCCTAAAGACACATCTTCTATGACTCACCTCCTCTAGCCACACCCTACCAGCCTACAGTTACCCCCCAGCAATCCCTATCAGAGGATTCATTCATTGATTGGATTAGGCTCTCAGAACCCAATCATTTCACCTACCAGCCTTTTTTGCGTTGTCTCAAACACTGAGCCTTTGGAGGATACCTTTCCCCCAAACCGTAACACAGACATTCTCATTCTGTCTCTGCCATGACTAACCATCTGACTTTGGGAAGATACCTAGGTTCTTTTATGTTAGAAAAAGTGAAGATCATAATTTCCTACCTACAATATTTACAGGGCTATTTTAATTATCAAATAAGTTAATCAATTTTAAATGTCTTTGAATACTTCAGAATGGTAAATTTTTCAAATGATCATCATTGTGGTTGTTATATACATTACAGATATTTTGGCTTACATTTTGGACTTACAATGCACTTAGTTAGAATGACCTTAGTTTGCTTTATCTAAGCATCAAATTCTTTTTGCAAAGAGGAATACAACAATTCAAACACCTATTTGATTTATTGGGTAGGGAAGAGGCAGTTTTTATCAGGAATTGGAAACCCCACCTATTATTCTTCATTTTCCAGCTAACATATAAACTGTTTCCTCAAAGTCTTGAGTTTCCTTG
>PVKS010051759.1:0-11017 GCA_004027875.1 Aplodontia rufa | reverse complement strand
TGACTACCTTCTTGGTAACATATCTTGTCTCTGCATAATTTTTCCTTGGTGGGGATGGCTTTAAGGCTAGTGGCCAATAATAATAATTGAAATCTGATCAGACTAATTGAAATCAAGGGCCAACTCAACACTCTTTAAAATTTTTAACTATTACAGATCACAATTATCGAGACTGGATATTTTGCTTTTTTTCTTATTAGTTTGCTTTTCCTTATGCTTCCAGTGAACCATTTCCCTGGCTTTATGATGCATCTCTAAATTTCACTGGTAACTTTTAATTGAGTGTAGCACATGTGGGTGAACATGTGGATACCCAGGAATCAAAAGTTCTTTATCCCTCTTTTGTCTGTAAGATTGTATAACAGGCCTAACATTTTTTTTCCCAGGGAACCTCAGGAATTAGGAATTGAATTTCAAAGTTCTTTTAAGCAATTCTTGTTTTTTTTTAACAAACAATTTGAGAAATGTTAACAGACTCAATTAAGATAAAGATGGATATAAAAGTGGTTGGGGTTAATTCAGTCAGAATACAGTCTATTCCTCTTCCATCAAGTCCTTAGTCTGTTTAAGATTTTCATTTGCTTTTCTCAAAGAAGCCTTTAAGGAGGCAATTGAGATTAAGTCTTTTACAATGCCTCCAGGTACCAATTAAAAATGTATCCCATTATGGTTCTTCAAAAACAAACAAAAACTTGCATGCTTTCTGGTCTTTTCTTTCCTAATATGCTTCACAAATAAACAACTTTAACCATATTAAAACTTCTCTACTGAAGCCACTGTAGCTCTAGTTAACTTTGGTAATGTCATATGAGAAGAGGTGTCACCTAAGAAGGGTCTGAGGAGTTCCTGAAGAGAAGGGGCAGCTGGACTCAGGGCCAAGGGTTCTTTGCATGTGAAAATTGCGGCAGGAACCTGTTAAAGATGTAGACAGAGGTTTATTTAGGATTTATTCAAGTGGGAAGAATAGAAACAGACCTCTTGCAGAGCAAAGAGAGGACCCCAATAGAGGTTTACAGCTTATCCTTTAAGGAAACTAGGTGAGAGGTTGGTGGGTATGGTGATCTCAAGAAGGGTTCTGGTGATGTAGTTGATCTTTGGATCCTCAGGCTGATGGGTTCTTCATCAACTGATCTGTAGATAATGCTAGAAAGTCCCCTGAATTATTGATTTCTCCAGATGTCATATCTATTTGCTTATTCTGTTTTGGGGGAGGTTAATAGTGCACAGGCAAACTTACAGATTGTTCAGGAATTTGGGAGTACCAAGTCTGGAAAAGAGAGAGGCTTAGGGAGTAACATAACTGGGGGACAGACCTGGAAAAGTATGCAGAAATTCTGAATTAAAATCCTATTTTCTTGTTTTTTTAAAAAATTTTTTGAAAGGACAGAGAATCAGTTTTTTTCACATGGCTTTCTTTGCTGACACTTAGTTGTGTACGTGGGTGCTGGGGTTTGAACCCATTGTACTTGAGCATGCCAGGCAAGCACTATAACTGCCAAGCCGCCACTCCAGCTCTCTTCTTGTTCTTTGTCTCATTTTTCTCTATCCCACCTCAATATGGAGGTTTAATGCAAAAGAATCAGTCTAGCTGGAGAGGAACTTACCTGTAACCCTAAGGGCTCCGTGCGGAAAGCAGGAGACCCCAGTGGGTCAGGGGTAACTTTTGTTTCCTCAAGGTTTCCTGGGTGCTGTCAGCAATTACCAAAAGTCCCTTCCTTGGTTGTGAAAACTGAAAAGACAAAAGTCTTAACAAATCCAGTTTGTCAGGTCTTAATTTGTATTGTGATTCTCCAATCAGGCCACAGTGTGGACCAAGCATAAAGAATGCCAAGCTCTGCCACATAGGCAGGTTATATTTATAGCCAGAGAAAAGGAAGAGACATATAGAAAATGGAAATGAGGCAAAGACAACCATATTTGTTACAGCTCAGGTCTGTCTGATTTGAATATGGCTGGAACAGTCAATCATTCGTGATTGGCTGAGACTCAGCTACTTGTTACAGAACTAGGTTTCAATGTGCTTATACATCACAATTTGTAGAGAAACCTTTAAGCCAAAGGTGATTTTAGACCAAACTTAACATTATTTACTAGTCTATTTGTCTGCTTTATGTCCTTAAAACTGACCCAGGAAATAAGTGCTGGTATTTCTTGTTAGTGTTTGTGTATATGTATGTATTTTCTTTTGTTTTTGAACAACCATACAAGTTTTTAACAAAATAATACAAAATGTGTATAGTTTTTGGATTAGATTTATCCCCAGGAGTGCCCCCCAATTACCCACCCTTATCCCTTCCTTCCCTTACCCACAATATCTCTAAAGTATTAGGTTGTGTAATGTGTATGTATTTTATTTTAGGAAATGTCAGGGCCAGGTTGAGTCACCCATCTAGTAATTGAACAACCAGAATTTAACTGTAGGGCTTGTGTCAATATCTCTGCAGGGTAGAGAAAAAGTGGCTTCCCTCTACCTTTCTAGGGTCTTTGGCTGGGCTATGAATCTGAGTGGCATAACACCGATTAATGAGAACAATATGAAACTCATGGAAGGGCTGGATGTTTGAAGCTTATGTAGCTACCTAAGCTATAAAAAGAAACAGGGACATAGGTTTTCTGATGGAGAGCATAGTAGAGCCAAGTTACAGTAAGGGGAGGAGAAGAGATGTTAGTGCATCAGGTTGCCTTGTGCAGCCAAAGTCTAAGGATAGTGAAGGTTGTCTAGGAGCAGCCCTCTTTCTGATGTACATAATTTTACTAATGCTGATTTCCCTTAGAGATGTTTCCTTTACAAAAAGGTAGCTTTTAAGAGCTACTGTGTCTGCAGTTCCTCAAAATACTCAGCTGGGAAAATGCCAGAGAACTGTATTGTGGGGTGGTATATTTTGATCTCCTACAGTCATATTTTGTGGTGATGAGTCCTGAGCTCAAACACTGGAATATTATGTTATTAAACTAAAATAAGACAAATTTGGCCAGGATTTCACAGTACACAATAGCTTGCCACTATGTAAGCCAACATTTTCAATTTTTCTCCTACTTTGGTAATTCTCCTGCATCACACTAGTTCAGAACATGCATAGTGTAGTCATCTTTTTTCTACTACCATATCTGTTTCACTTCATACTTAAAATCAACTTATCTGAGTTTCACATGCTCTTTAAATGTACCCATCTTCCTCCAGAAACATTGTGCCAATGCAACCATCTCTTTGACCTGAGTTCTGGTAGCATTTATTTGCATTCATTGTGTACAAATATTTATCAGATTATTTGTACAATTTAAAATTTTGTATTTTTTGTATTCTATATACATGTTTTACAGTCCTCTGTTCCCTATATGTCTAGTCCAAAGATTTGTAGGGGTAAATATACAATGTTTGCTTATGATTATGACAATTAAAATATTTAATTGAGCCACAGAAGCATCCAAGTTAAGGCCTTAATTTTCTTAGTACTAAGTACTCATCTGGAACACAATTCCTTCCATAGTCCAGTATTTATTGATTTATAAACATAGTTCTGTGAAATGATATGCCATACACATTTAATAGATAAACTGTAATTAAAGCCAAGAAAACAGCTTGAGATCTGACTGATAAAATGTAAGTAAAACAGCCCTGGAGAAAATAGTTCTAATCTTTGCAGAAATGCACTGAATCGTTATCTTATGGGAGAATTTACTGACTTTTCCATTTTTTAATTTTTTGTTGCCTCTTTATCTCTTCTGACAAAGTCACAAAGGGGTAGAGGAGCACACATTGCAGAGGCTGCGCACCTCTATTAAAACTGAATGGTGAAGCCAAGCCCTGTTATGTAACAGCAGAGCTGGTGAGTTGGACTGTGGGTGAGGAGCACAGGCTACAGCCTGATGGAGCCTGCAGTCCAGGCCCAGGGCTGAGACACAGCTAGCCAGGGTAGGTGTGTGCCAGGGCATGCAGAGCTGGTGCACCATAGTGGCCTGGCCTTGACCTGGTGCAGATGACTACTCCACACAGTGCAGTAGACCTGAACCCCAGCATACACAATCCAAGGGCTTGAAACTCCTTTCCCATGGGTGGCAGGAACATGGAAGTGGGGCACACCTAAATGGGATTGTAGGGCTAACCAATAGTGTTAATACTTTTCCAAACCCTGATTAGCATAAATTTGGACCAATAGAATAGCATTAATACGCTTTCAAACCCTGACTAGCATTAATTTGTATTAATATCATTGATCTAAGTACTATACAAACCACTAGACTAGTACATTCAGGGGTCAACCCCTATTGGGGTCCTTTCTTTGCTCTGCAAGAGGTCTGTTTCTATTCTTCCCACTTGAATAAATCCTACTTCTTTCACTCTTGCCTTCTGTTGCCCTGTGGATTTCATTCATCAAATTCATGAGACAAGAACCTAGATCGAGGGCTGGAGCCATGGCTCAGCAGTTACGGCACTTGTGGCGCTTGCCTGGCATGCAATGAGTACATGAGTTCAAACCCCAGCACCATGTACACAGCGAAGTCTTGGAGCAAGGAAAGCTACATGAAAAACTAAAATTGTTTCTCTCTCTGTCCCTCTCTTTAAAAAAGAAACAAAACTAGAAGGAAGTCAGCAGTGAGCTGAGCTGCTGAAGTCTATTGTAACACTGGAGAACATAGCTAGCACTTAGAGCTGCTGCGATTAGCTACTCACACGAAAACGGGCTTTCTTGGCTCTGAGGCCTGTAGCTCCCACAGCCCCCCCCCCCCCAACCAGCAGAAGCATAGAAAGGAGTTTGGTCTCCAACTCCGATTTCAATAGTAGACCTGCAATGTTGTTGAAATGTTTGGACTGCTGACATGATAGATGCTGATGACCATAGACAGATTCAATGGGAAAACTGCCAAAGTGAAATAATCATCAGGATTTGGACCACTCGGAGGTGAGAAATGTGTACTTTCTTTCAGTAGTTTTGGAGAATTTAGCTCTTTGTCTGCCATTTTTTGAGCTTTAGACTACCCAAGATTACAGAACTTTATGTAAATACCTGTAGAATACTAATTATAAAGCACTATATATAAATACATGGATTTGTGTACATAGGAGCTACGTTTCCTAAGTTTTCCACTGACTGTTGACAATCTGGTAATTTAAGTCTATAGGAAAAGATTCTCAAATACATAGTTTGACCAAAACCATTATCTTTCACTATATTCATCTTTTTTTATATTAAAAAGCTTCTTAATGAAACATCCAAGTAAGAATTTGACTTGCTGATAGCCAGTTAATAGATTTTTTTCCCCTTCTCCTCAAAACTGTCTTTATGCAGCTGGAGACAAAATGAAGAATGCCAAGTATGGCATTGCTTCCTGCAAGTTGTATGATTCAATAACATGCTTACCCTTCAGTAGAGACAACAGTTGAGTCTTCTTGGAAAGTAGAAAATTGTAACTTTTACTTCCATGGCTATCTCAGTAGGCTGGCAAGTGACACAGCTGATCAAACTTTATATTCACCCTAACATTAGGTTGTTTGATAAGGACATCTAGGCCCTGATCTAAAGTGAATTTCTCATGCTGTAATTTGTTTTCTCCATCTCAGCCTCAGAACCTCACCCCATGTAAATTATTCCCTGCCTTTATTTCTCTATTATCGCAGTATTTGATGTATTTTGTAAAACCCCAATGTCCACCTAGTCATTTTTAGCATAACTCCCCCTTCTTTCTCCAGCCAAATATCCAACATCTGTAATCATATGCTTTTCTCAGGTTGGTTTTTGAATAATTTCCTACCATAATAATCCCTCTGCCTCTATTAAAATAGTTTCCCTTAACTATTTTCTTACTACTTTAAAACTTGTATGTACTTTTTATGGTGGGAGTTGGGGAGCTGGGGAGACAGACAGGAGAAACCATCATATTCTAGAATTTCCCCACAAATAATTATGTAAACCAGGGCTTAGTCTTCTCATTTATAAAGTGAGGAAAATGACTTTTTTCTGTTTCTACCAGAAAGACATGAATGACATGAGAAGACATATTTTGCTCTGAGCTGTTTCAAGTATGAGGCTGTGCTAGAGAACTACAAGTTATTACTCTTATTTCTATAATACCAACCATGTCTTTTATTAATTTGATTGTATTTCAAGGTTTCCCTTTGAAGTCTTTGGTCCAACAGCCACAGAAACAGCAGCATTTGGAAATTTGTTAGAATCTTAGGTCCCACTTCAAACCTGTCAGATCATAGACTCTGGGTTTGAGGCCCAGCAATCTTTTAGATGCATTCCAGTACTCCAAGTAGTTGTGAAGTGTGTTCAAGTTTTAGAAGTTAGTAATCAATTAAGATACCTTAGTAAATCTGTAAAAAAAAAAATGCATTTTGTTCCCAAAAGTTTTGAAAAGATTTGTATGACACCAGTTTTTTACCTACGTCTAAAAAAATAGTGCCAAAATACCTAGACAGTAATTCCTTTTGAAACATGCAACTATAGATAATGCTTCTAATAGATGATGTGGATGTTTGGTTTTTATTTCTTGTTTCCTTGCTCCTTGAGGAGATCTAAATGCAGGAGGCACATTTTCTGAAGCAGAGCCTTACAATTCCTCTCATCATGATAGAAAAACTCACTTTTGATGGATAACTCCTGTACTGTGAGACACCAAGCCTATTAGTCACTCAGTTTTGCAATTTAAACGCTGGATTTTGTTTTTCAGTGCTGTAGACCCATTACCAAAGAGGGCCCAGCTGTTACTTTTTTGCTTCGGGGACATTCTCTGCAAATTCAATGGGTTTTGCTTCAATTCAGAAAACGGGAAGCATTAGGTTTTAACAATAATTATAACTCTCTCCAGGGCTCTTATAATATCAAGCCAAAGAGAAGAGTAATATCAATTGGTTAGACTCATCAAAAGGACAAATTTGTCCCCACAACATCTTTTTGCAGTGGGCAAGGGTTCATTGAACAGATGGGCCTTTGGATGCAGTGTTAGAGTTATATGAATACATAATATTTGGGTATAAAAATACACTCAATAACTACCTTTTCTATATTATGTTTGCAAAAGTTCAGGTTAGGTAGGACTAATAACCTAAAATTTGGGTAAATAATCAGATTCTTTTGGCCCAATATTTTCCTTCTAAGATGGGGACAGTGGAAAGAGGTAATAATGATGGAGACTCCATCCTGAGGTTTTTCTTTCCCTGGAGGAGGAAGATGCTCCTTTAACTACTGCTAACGCATCTCTGAGCATTCTGACTTTCAGAAAGTAAGATTTTTCACCCCTCTTTAGTTGTTCCAACTCTACAGAGTGACTAGACCCTATTCCTATCAACTGAAGTAGCCTGGCATGAAATTAAAATGGGAGAGAATGTGGAGGAAGTGCTTACATTTTCAGGGTGGAAGGGAGGTATCTGGGAAGTAAACCACACTTGCCAAAATGCGAAAGGGAAGGATAAGAACTCAAGGTTCCTGTCCTTCCATGTTTTCTATATATTAAGATTCATCAGTTTTGGGCTGGAGCGGTGGCTCAGTGGTTGTGGTGCTTGCTTGGCATGCACAAGGACGTGGATTGGAGCCCACGTACACAACAGAGTCGAAACAATGAAGGCCACATAGAAAGTAAATGAAAATTGATTCTCTTGTTCTCTTTCTCACTGTCCTTCTCTCTCAAAAAAAAAAATCGGTTTTGAAGAATGAAGCACTTCGACTTTCAGGAAGTCATAGCCAACATTTAAAGGGGACTGGTTCCCTACATTTTGTGGGCTTTGATGGAAAATGTTTTTTCTCAAAGGGTCCTGGATGCTTTAGCATGCTGAACTTTGAACTGAAGAATGAAATGGCTTTAGAAACTTCTTGGCCTTCTCCCCACTTCCTTCTCCTGCTTCTCCCTTTGAGCAGGTCATAGAAAGCAGAATTCTTCTTCCTAGGAAGCTTTGAAGATGGTAGAGGAAGTGTTAGAGATTCAAATATAAAGACAAAAGTATAAAATAATCATCAGGTAGGACTGGACTACTATTGAATATCAAGTTCCAGGAAAATTCAGTTTTAGCTTTATGTGGAAGTCTATTCCCATTTGCTGAGCCTCTAGATGAAACTAGAGAATGGATAATTATTGAGCATCAAATGTTATAAAGGGTCTATGTATTGTACTGAAAGGGTTCAAAAAATGCCACCCCCAAATATGTCACTTTGGTATACTGAGGACTTCAAACTGAAGGTACTTGAGGAACAACACATGCACGGAGGGTCTTGCTCTGAACTTTATCTACCTAAAGATAGATTCTGCAAAAGGAACTGAATTGTCATGAATCCCCTCCCTGGGAATTCCATCAACCAGAAAAGGTTAATTATATCACAGAAGAATCCCTGCCCAGACAGACCCTATTATAGGACTTCACTTATTCCTTTGAAAGCTTCTCAGACATTTATTGCCTCGGAGGGTTTTTATCTGCATATAAGACAAATTTTATTCACTATACATTTGCTTTCTTTGATCTACCATAACTTGTATTGCTAACCCCCCACCCCACCCCAGAAACTCTAAGTCTATTCCTTTCTGTAGGTCAGGATGCTATTTGAGCATCCAGCATCTGACCCTTCTTTGAATCTCATACTTTGGGGTACTTCTGACAACACATATGTAATTAAATGTGGTTTTCCTTCTGTTAATCTGCCTGCTGTCAGTTTCTTTTAGACTCAAGTATCAAACCCTCAGAGAAAATATTCCCTCCCTACAGTTCCCAACTGTACACTGAGTGAGAATCCCACCTCATGCTTTTCATTAAAGAAGTGAAAAAAGTCAGGGGCAGTGATGCACGATTATAATCTGTGACGCTGGAGTTTGAGGTAGGAGGATTACAAATCCAAGGCCAGCCTCAGGACCTTATTAAAACCCTCAGTAACTTAGTGAGACTCTGTCTCAAAATAGAAAATAAAAAGGGCTGGGGGTGTAGCTCAGTGGTAGAGCACCCCTGGGTTCAATCTCCATCACCAAATCATCACCACCACCATCACCATCATCATCATCAAATAAATTAAAGATAGAAGGATAAATAAAAATGGACTTTAAAAATTATTTTTACATAGTCTCTTTTCCCTAAAGTTATCTTCTTACTATTACATGTCCTTTGAAATGGTTTTAAAGGTCTAAGTTTATTCATTTCATCTGTTTTTTTCTTAGCAGAGGTGAAAAAGGATGAAGCATGTCAAAGTTTAACAGCAGCTAAAACAAAACATTCCTTTGAAGCTAAGCTATTGAAGCACAATGAGGGCTGCTGTTTACTGGCAATGGAGTGCCTCTATGTTGGAAACTGGATTTTTGTTTCTGAAATGAAAATTGTGTTCCAGTTTCACACTATCTAAAGTGGAAAATGGCCACCTGGGGTCAGGATATCAGATCGACTGATAGGAATGAAAGAAAATGTTTTAAGTGAAGCAGTACATGTACTCTGACTTAGAGCATTTCAAAGCTGTGACATTTATAAATTCTCTATTACAAATTTTGGTTATGTTGAACTGGGAAACATATTTTTATTGAGTGACTCTTTCCCCATGCCATCATATTTTCTTTATACAGGTATATTTTGGAGGTATTAGTAATGCTTCACAAGTGTCCTACTTGGGATGAAGAATCGTGTAGTCACCTTAATTATACTGTAATCATTTCACCTTTCATTTTTTCATGCATTTGAGCTTATATTCTGCCATCTCTAATACAGCTAATTTTGTTTGCATTTGCCTAGTATCTCTTTGTCTATTTATTTGTAACCTTTTTTTATTTTAGTAGTTTCTTGTAGAAAGTACTTCTTACATAAGCTAGGGGTCTTCTTTTTGTTATGGC
Organism: Aplodontia rufa; assembly: GCA_004027875.1. Taxonomy (NCBI): domain Eukaryota; kingdom Metazoa; phylum Chordata; class Mammalia; order Rodentia; family Aplodontiidae; genus Aplodontia; species Aplodontia rufa. Next base: position 1,219 of record PVKS010051759.1, on the reverse strand, counting down.
AATTTGGCACATTAACATACAAATTAGAGATACTTCTTAAAATTTTATTTTATTTTTGGTGCTGGGAATTGAACCTAGGGATTTTTTATCACTGCTACATCAGTCCTTTCTATTTTATTTTGAGACAGGATCTCACTAAGTTGCAGAGGCTGACCTTGAACTTGAGAGCCTTCTACCTCAGCCTCTCAAATCACTGGAATTACAAGCATATACCACCTTGCCTAGCCATTGTATATTGATTTTATTTTAACTATGCATTGTATTTTGCAGACTTTTTCCACTTCTTTAAGATTCTCTGCTTTGACCATATTGATTAAATGTTCTTTCAACACAGCCCCTTCCACACAAGCTGTGACATTTTAAAATTCCTATCAATCTTATATGTTCACCTCCCAACTCTGAGGGAGCTTATGCCTGCCCATGGAATCTCTGCAAATCCTTAGAGTAACAGGACTTTGCTGATGTCCCAGTTACTAGGTCTTCAATTGTACACACAGTTAAAAACAGCAGTGTCCCAGACTTACACATTCTTCCTGAAGACTCACAATGTCAGCTGTATCTGAGCTCATCTGGCAGCCCCAACAATCAGGGTTATTTTAGTGGTTAGCTGTCTAAGCAGTGAGATGGGATGGAGAGAACATCAGAAACATACTTTGGACACAATTTTCTTTACTAGTTTTAATTTACATTGGATTGTCATGTTTTTAGAACGCTAGCACTAAAATTACACATTTTGACTTGCCCAGGATCCAGTTTCACAGAATAAAAATAGTGATTTCTTAATTCTAAATACCATGTAGAGATGGAATGTGGATAAAACCTTCATTAGTCTTTTTTCAAAATCGAACAAAAGAATACAGTTGCTTTTATTGAACATTTTTTCATTTAAAAATAATTCTGTCACTGTTTTGTAAGGATGTTTATATGCATCCATTATTTCAGTTATTAATTCTTTGAGAATAGAGCATCACTGTCTCCAAATTACAAGTGTACAAACTGAAGCAGAGTGATTTTTTAAATGACTTCCCCAAGTTCATACAACTAGAAAGAGACAGGTACTCTTCAGGCATTGTCATTATACTCATTGCTCTTTTCTCTATACACACTAAAATATAAAGCCACTCACAGCCGATGTAAAACTTTACTATCCATCACTTTTGCCCTACTTGTTTTTAAGTATCTACAAAGAAAAATAGAATAAAGGTACAGTGAAAACATG
>PVKS010051758.1:0-11015 GCA_004027875.1 Aplodontia rufa | reverse complement strand
CTATACCTAGAAGACCCAATAACATCAGCCAGAAAACTCCTAGAACTTATAGGTGATTTCAGCAAAGTAGCAGTCTACAAGATCAACTTCAGTAAGTCACTAGCTTTCCTTTACTCCAGCAACAAATATGCAGAAGAAGAAATGAGGGAATCTCTCCCATTCACCATCTCCTCCAAAAAAATGAAATACTTGAGCATTAACCTTACAAAGGATGTTAAGGATCTCCACAAAGAAAATTATCAAACACTAAGAAAAGAAGTTACAGAAGACCTGAGTAGGTGGAAAAACATTCCATGCTCATGGTTAGGAAGAATCAATATAATAAAAATGGCCATTCTGCCCAAAGCCCTATACAGATTTAATACAATCCCCATCAAGATACCAATGGCATCCTTCACAAATATAGAAAAGACAATTCTCAAGTTCATATGGAATAACAGGAGACCCAGACTAGCCAAAACATAACTCTACAGGAAGGAAGAAGTAGGGGTATCACAGTCCCTGACCTGAAAATATAGTACAGAGATGTAGTATCAAAAACAGCATGGTACTGGTATCAAAACAGAACCGAAGATCAATGGAACAGAATAGAAGATCCTGAGACAAACCCCCATATCTTTAACTATTTGATGTTTGATAAAGGGGGCAAAAGCATAGTGTGGAAGAAAGATAGCCTGTTCAACAAATGGTGTTGGACAAATTGCACAGCCATGTATAGACAACTGAAGCTGGATCCTTATCTTTCACCCTGCACAAAAATTAAATCAAAATGGGTCAAAGATCTGGATATTAAGCCAAAAACTTTAAACTTAGTAGAAAAAGAAGTAGGGCCATCACTACAGAACGTAGGAGTTGGCAGCGCCTTTCTCAACAAAACTCCCATGGCTCAAGCAGTAAAGTCAAGAATAAATGAATAGGATGTAATTAAACTAAAAAGTTTTTGCAGAGTTAAGATCTAGTCAAGAGCATCAAGAGAGAACCTACAGAATGGGAGAAAATCTTTTCCTGCTACACCGTGAACAGTGGGCTAATATCCAGTATGTACAAGGAACTAAAGAAACCAAACACCAAAATCACAAATAATCCAATCAATAAATGGGCTATAGGTCTTAAAAGAAACTTCTGACCAGTGGAATTCCTTAAAGCCCATAAATGTATGAGAAAATGCTCTACATCATTAGCTATAAGGGAAATGCAAATCAAAACTTCAATGAGATACCACCTCACTCCTGTAAGAGTGGCAAAAATGAAGAATACAAACAATGACAGATGCCAAAGGGGCTGTGGGAAAAGAGGAACACTGTTACACTGCTGGTGGGACTGCAAACTGGTTCAGCCACTCTGGAAAGCAGTGTGGAGAATCCTCAAAAAATTAAGGATGAAACCACATTACGACCCAGCTATCCCACTGTTGGGTATTTTCCCAAAAGAGTTAGAATCATCGTGTTATAGTGATGTGGCTTCCTCAATGTTTATAGCAGCTCAATTTACTGTAGCTAGACTTTGTAACCAACCCAGATGCCCCTCACTCGAAGAGTGGATACAAAAACTTTGGTACATATATACAATGGAATACTACTCGGCCATTAGAGAAGATGATATTATGGCTTTTGATATCAAATGGATGGAGATGGAAAGAATTATGCTAAGTGAAGTATCCCAATCTCAGAGACTAAAGGGTCGAATGGTTTCTCTCATCTGTGGAAGCTAGAATACATGGGAAAGCAGTATGTTAGACAGCTAGGCTAATAATAACTTCAAATTGTATGATTTTCAGCGCAACAGGGAGATGACTCCCTAGGATACTTGGAGGAGTAGGGAGGGGGATGGGCAGGGAGGGTGTAGGAAGAACTCCTAGGAGACTAGAGAGTAGAAATATGGGGGAATCATCTCAGAAGGAAATCTCTGTCCTCCACGAGATATCCATTTAACTTAGGAGGTCTTCTGAGGGAAATAGCAACAGGGGAAATCCAAGCTGGGCATGCATGATATGGCATTATTCGTGGATAATTATGTATATATACAATGGTTCTTGAATGTTTGATAGTTTCCCCCTCAATTGCATCTCTATATCCATCTAATAAAAAAAAGTACTGGACCACAACAACAACCACAAAACAAAAAGAAAAATAAAAAAGAAACAAACAAACAAAAAGAGAGTTTGGACGTTTCTGATTTTTTGCCCCCTAAGTCAGTGTGTACTACGAGGAAGTGCATTCATATCTGACATCTAGCTGGAGACTTTTCCCAGTTGAGCTTTTTGGAGGAGTGAAGATTGGTTATCTCCGATGGCCATGGGTTTTCCTAGAGGATCTCTCCAAATTTTTCTGCTGTAAAGGTGTAGAAGACACTGCCCTTTCCCCCTTCCTGTGAGAATAGAGTTCAGCCCCACCAGAGATGCACTCCTGGGCAGATTGTTTTCTACCTGACCAAACTCATGACCCTCTTAAATTGGGGACCCAGGAGCTGTTGAGAGTCTAGTAAATCCTGGGTGGATGCATGGGACTCTGACTGTTCTAAAAAGAGTGGCCAGTCTGAAGCTAGCTTCCTTTGTATCACTGTTTCCCCACTTTTAGATGCCTTGTGATCTTCAGTGGCCCCAAGAGATGCTGTGTGGGGTTATCACAGTCCCAGCAAGAGAAGGCAGACATGAAGGAGGCACCAGCCTAACTGGGCCAGTGTTTATGTAGGTCTCAATTGTAACCACCAGGGGGCGTGGAAGCCCAGTCCCAGCTGAAGAGTTCAAGACCTATGGAGTCTTGGCTATGCACTGAAAGTGAGCCCAGGCTGTCCCTTTTGTTCAGAGGTTTTTGAGGCTGATGCTAGTCCCTGCCTTGTTCCAGAGTTTTAGGCAGCTTTTAGAGTAACTTCAGGCACGTGGTCACCTTGAGTAAATATGCCCTACTGAGCTGAGTTCTGATCACAACACTTTCCAATCAGGCCTGTAATAAGGAGGGCAGAAAGCCACTACTTGCATGTCCCATGAGTAGGAGAGAGGATTCCCAGTCCCACACAGCCCCCTGGACAAATAGCCAGGACACAGCGCACTTAGATCTGCTTCTCTGCTCATGGAGACTGAGGTCCCTAATCCATGAGTAAAGGATGGGTCTGGTTTCACTTTTGCAGAAGTGTTTATCCTGCCCTCAGGGCAGTCTCAAGATGGTGGTGGCAGATGGCTAATTTGCATGCAGGATAGCTGTAGTTCACTATTTTGAGCAAGATTAAATCTTCCTCAGGGCTGGAGATTGGCCTAACACCGACTGGGAGTGCAGGAGTCTTTTGGGGCTTTGCCAACTGTCTCTGAGTTAAATTACTTATGCCCTGATTCTTCCACACCAGGATAAATCCCTGCCCCTCTGCGGTGAAGCCAGCAGCAGCAGTGGCTGGAGCTGGCACAACCAACTCCCATTTTAAGCTGGTTATTGCCAAACTCTTTTCCTTTGGTGTTCATGGATTAAGAAGGACAATCTCCCCACACACAGTGAAACCAGTCCTATCAATTTCTGCAGCACAAACTTTTGCTCAAGAATGCCAGGGGATTGCTGCTGATGGTGTGGGTGCCATGTTCTCTCCTAGGGCAAGTTTCTTTGGCAATTGCTGCATCCTTTGTGAGAATGGGAGTTCTATACTCTAAGAGCTATCCTTTGTTAAGACTTTAAATATTGCCTGTGTGTATAACCCCACTCACAAGTTCTGAAACTTGAAAATGTAATGGAAATTTGAAATCTGTCCAGATTTGACTAATCTCATCTACTCTGTTCTTATATAGCCTCATTATTTCTTTTCTTATTTCTGTTTTTCTTCCTCCCTTCCTTCCTTCCTTCCTTCCTTCCTTCCTTCCTTCCTTCCTTCCTCTTTTCTTTCTTTTGTGTGTTTCCTTTTGTATCATTTGAGTCAGCCAAACTCAAAACCTGCAAACTCTGCAAATCTCACTGAATGAAATTCATAGTCAAATCCAGAAGAAACCACTTCTCAAGTACTTTTAAATTCTTAGGCCTTCTCTCTTATTTTTTCCATTGACTTATGAAGAACTTCACTTGTTCTTAAAGTATTATCTGGAAAATGAATGACAAAATTGCTAAAAATAAAAACAAAAATAAATTTTTTTCTATGTGACTTGAGCTTAAATTTAGGAACTCTTTGGCCATCCAACTGAGGTTTGAATTCTGACATAATTTTTAAGAGTTATATAGCATTGAGCAAATTATTTAAAGATTTTGTACACAGTTTCCTCACTGGTAATAAAAGTTACTTCTAAACCATGTATTTATTCAGTTATCCAATATCTAATAAACTGTGTATGTGCAAATTATTAATGCTAAAGGAGAAAATTTAGTTGATACTCCTTGGGTCTCTGGTTGTAAGTGAAAAAAAATAAACTGGAAAAGACAGTTTAACTGGAACAATATGCAAATTTGATTCATGAAAGTTTTACATGACACAGTTCAATGCTAAAATAAAGACCTACAGATCAGAGAATGTCATTTAATTGTATCTTTATATCTTTATGTTGAATGAAGAATATGCAGTCCTTTAGAAATGTTATTGGAAAAAAGGATATCATCTAGTGAGAATAAATTAAGGTCGGATTTCACAAGACATACCTCTTCAAAATCTTCTTGGGTAGTCGACAGAGATTCTTGGTGAATTTGTTAAAAATATTAACCAGTTATAAATGAGGCCATCCCAGACAGCTGTGCTCATCTTCTTCTTTCCCTGATGTTGATTAGTTGTGCTAATTTGAAACAGCAACGAACATGATTGGCCATCATACAACTTTGGCTAAAATATTTTCTTTAAATTCATAAAATCCTAATTTGGTAATATTCTAAAGATGATCCTGGAAGGATGCTAAATATTTGAATTTGTTTGAGAAACAAATAGTTTATAATATTTTTATAAGAAATAGCCTTTAAGAAATATTTGAAAATGTTATTGTCTTTCCAAAACTATTAGTCCTCAGACCACAAATTTAAAAATAAATTTTAAGATTCTTTGACAAAATTTATACATGTTTGTGTATATGTATATTTTATATATATATATATATATATATATATACACACACACACATATATATAGATAGATCTTTAATATGTTTCACATATATATGATATATCTGTAGTATAGTTATGCTATAGGTATTTTATATGTATATCTATAATATATATGTATATATGAAATATGTATATATTTCATATATACATATATATTATATGATATATGTATATTATATGATATATGTACACTATATTATATATGTAATATTATATATAAATAGCTTGCTTTTTTCTTTTTTATTATTTTTTTATTTTTGAATAACCATACAAGTTTTTAAAAAATAATGTAAAATGTGTATAGATTTTAGAAATTGCAATTACCCCCAGGAGTGCCCCCCACAATTACCCACCCTTATCCCTCCCTTCCCCTTCCCACAATATCTCTAAAAAAGGATTATGTTGTATAGCATTACATCTTATCTGGATTTAACACATGATAATAGACCAACTTTCTCATTGGCCAGGGTCTGGTCCCAACCTCCACAGATGAGTGGAGACAATGGACCATTAGTTCTCTGGGTTAAGCTGATTTTACTCAGCATAATCTCTTCCATAGCCATCCAATTACCTTCCAAGGCTGCAATATCATTGTTTCTAATCGCTGTGTAAAATTCCATGGTATAAATGTACCACAGTTTTTGGATCCATTCATCCAGTGAGGGACATCTGGGTTGTTTCCATAGCCTAGCAATGGTAAATTGAGCTGCTATGAACATAGATATTGCTGTGTTACTATAATGTGCTGATTCTAAATCCCCTGGAAAGATTCCCAGGAATGGAATAGCAGGGTCGTATGGTGGGCACAACCCTAGTTTTTTAAGGATTCTCCACATTGCTTTCCAGAGGGGCTGTACCAGTCTGCAGCTCTACCAACAGTGTGTTAGTGTGCCTATCTCTCCACAGCCCCTCCAGCATCTATTATTGTTTATTTTCTTCATCTTTGCCATTCTGACTAGCATAAGGTGATATCTTAATGTGGTTTTCATTTGCATTTCTCTGATTACTGGAGATTTAGACCACTTTCTCATGTATTCATTGGCTTGATCCATGTCCTCTGGTGAAAAGTTTTTATTCAGCTCTTTGGCCCATTTATTAATTGGGCTGTTAGTGTTTTTGTAGTTGAGATTTTTGAGGATTTTGTAGATTCTGGATATGAGACCCTTGTCAGAGAAATCATAGCCCATGATTCTCTCCATTTCCATAGGAAACCTCTTGACTCTTTTGTTTGTTTCCTTGGCAGTACAAAAGCTTTTTAGCTTTATGGCATCCCATTCACTGATTTTTGACTTTACTTCCTTCACTTTTGGAGACATGTTGAGAAAGCCTTTGCCTACTCCCAAATGTTGAAGTGTTATACCTAATTTGTCTTCTATCAGTTGCAAGGTAGCTGGTTTAATACCTAGCTTCTTGATCTATTTTGATTTGATTCTTGTGCAAGGAGAAAGATATGGGTCTAATTTCAACTTTCTGCAAGTGGATGACCAGTTTGTCCAGCACCATTTGTTGAAGAGGCTGTCACTTCTCCATGTAATGTTTTGTCCCCCTTTGTCAAAAACCAGATGTTTAAAGATTTGATGGTTTGTTTTGGGGTCTTCTATTCTATTCCATTGGTCTTCTTTCCTACCTTGTTGCCAGTCATGCTGTCTTTGTTACTATGGCTCTATAGTATAGTTTTAGATCTGGAATGGCAAAACCACCTGTTTCATCTTTCTTGATTAGTAGTGTTTTGGCAATTCTTGGTTTCTTATTGTTCCAAATGAATTTGAGAATTGCTTTTTCTATGTCTGTAAAGAACGACATAGGTATCTTTATAGGGATAGCATTAAATCTATATAAATCTTTTGGTAGAATGGCCATTTTTATTATATTAATTCTGCCTATCCAAGAGCATGGGACATCTATCCATCTTCTTAGGTCATCTTGGATTTCATTCTTCAATGTTCGATAGTTTTCATTGAAGAGATCTTTGATTTCCCTTGTTAGGTTAATCCCCAAGTATTTTATTTTTTTTTTTGAAGATATTTTGAAAGGGACTGATTTCTTGACTTCTTCTTCAGTCCTATTATTATTAGTATATAGGAAAGCTATTGATTTATGTGTGTTGATCTTGTATCCTGCCACTTTGATAAATCTATTTATGAGTTCAAGCACTTTACTGTTGGAGTTTTTTGGCTCTTTCAGATATAGGATCATAACATCAGCAAAAACAGAGAGTTTGACTTCCTCTCTTCCTATTTTTATCCCTTTGCTTTCTTTCACTTGCCTAATTGCTCCAGCTAAGGTCTCAAGAACAATATTGAATAAAAGTGGTGAGAGTGAACAGCCTTGTCTTGTTCCCGATTTTAGTGGAAATGCTTTCAGGTTTTCTCTGTTTAGTATTTTACTAACTGAGGGTTTAGCATGTATATCCTTAACAAAGTTCAGAAATGGTCTTTTGGACCCCATCTTCTCTAGAGTTTTGAACATAAAAATGTGGTGGATTTTATCAAAGGCCTTTTCTGCATCCATTGAGATGATCATATGGTTTTTGCCCTTGATTCTGTTTAAGTGCTGGATTACATTAATTGTTTTGCATATGTTGAACCAGTCCTGCATTCCTGGGATGAAGCCCACTTGATCATGATGTATTATTTTCTTAATAAGTTTTTGAATACGGTTTGCTAGTACTTTCTTAAGGATTTTTGCATCCAAGTTTATAAGGGATATTGGTCTGTAGTTTTCTTTTCTTGATGTATCCTTGTCAGGTTTTGGTATCAGAGTTATGGTTGCTTCATAAAAAGTGGATGGGAGCATTCCCTCCTTTTCAATTTCTTGGAATAACTTAATAAGGAGAGGTGTTAGGTCCTCCTCAAAAGTGTGGTAAAAATCAGCGGAGAAGCCATCCGGTCCTGGGCTTTTCTTCTTTGGTAGACTTTTAATTGCAATATGGATTTCAGTGCCTGCGATGGGCTATTTAGGAATTCAATATCCTCCTGATTCAATTTAGGGATGTTGTATGTGTCAAGAAATTTATCCATTTCTTCCAAGTTATCAAATTTGGAAGAGTATAGGTTTTCAAAATACGATCTTATAATTTGTTGGATTTCTATGGGGTTGGTGGTGATCATTCCCTTTTCAATGGAGATTTTATTGATTTGCCTCATTTCTCTGCTTCATTTGGTTAGATTCACTAGGGGCCTATCTATCTTGTTTATTTTTTAAAAGTATCAGCTTTTTGTTTCATCGATTCTTTTTATTGTTTTTTTGTTTTCAATTTCATTGATTTCAGCTCTGATCTTGATTATTTCCTGTCTTCTGCTGGCTTTGGTGTTAGATTGTTCTTCCTTTTGGAGTACTTTGAGATGAAGTGTAAGCTTATTTATTTGTGATTTCTCTTCATTTTTAATGTGGGCACTCAATGCTATGAATTTTCCCCTTAGGAAAGCTTTCATGCTGTTCCAGAGGTTTCAATATGTTGTGTCTTCATTTTTGTTCTCTTCCAAGAATTTGTGGATTGCTTCTTTCATGTATTCTTGGATCCATTCTTCATTTAATAGGGTATTTTTCAATCTCCATGAATACGTGTGTTTTCTCTTATGATTATTGCTGTTGATTGCTAGGGTCATAGAATTGTGGTCCGAAAGGACACACGGGATAATGTCTGTTTTTTTATATTTGCTGAGATTATCTTTATGACCAGAATATGATTCTGGAAAAGGATCCATGTGCTACAGAGAAGAAGGTGTATTCTGCTAACTTGGGATGGAAAATTCTATATATGTCTGCTAACTCCATTTGGTTTATGAAGTTATTCAGGCTGATAATTTCTTTATTGATTTTTTGTTTTGATGATCTCTCTAATGGTGACAGCGGATTGTTGAAGTCTCCCAGTATTATTGTATTGTGATCCATGAGAGGTTTGATGTCGTGAAGTAATTTATTCACGTAATTGGGTGCACTGTTATTTGGAGAGTAAATATTAACAATGGTTATTTCTTCCTGTTGAAGGGTTCCTTTTAGTATTAAGTAGTGGCCTTCTTTATCTCTTTTGATTGATTTATAATTGAAATTTACTTTGTCGTATATAAGTATAGGATACCGGCTTGTTTTCTTTGGCCATAAACATGGTAGATTTTTTTCCATCCTTTCACCCTTAATCTGTGGATGTCTTTGCCTGATAGGTGAGTTTCTTGTAAGCAGCATATGGTTGGATTTTTTTTTTATCTAGTCTGCAAGTCTCTGTCTTTTAAGTGGTGCATTTATACCATTCACATTCAGTGTTAAGATAGAAGTGTGCATTTTTTTCATAGTCATTGTGTCTTACTTAGCTAGTTCTGTGGTTGTCTAGGTTAGTTCTTGCTGGGTGATACTTTCACTGAATTTCTTCAGTTTGTGGGTTATGGGTATCAAGTGCTTGTTCTTCTGTCTGGAGTATTTCATTGAGAATTCTTTGTAGGGCAGGTTTTCTGTTGACAAATTCTGCCAGTTTTGTTTTATCATGGAAAGTTTTTATTTCTCCATCAAATTTGAAGCTGAGCTTTGCTGGGTATAGAATTCTAGGCTGCATGTTGTGGTCATTAAGATGTTGAAAGATAATATTCCAAGACCTTCTTGCTTCCTGTGTCTGGGTTGAAAAGTCACAGACAATTCTTATTGGCTTGCCTCTGAATGTGATTTGGTGTTTCTCCCTTGCTGCTTTTAATATAGTATCTTTGGTATCCCTATTTTACATTTTGAATATGGTGTGTACTGGTGAGTTTCTCTTTTGATTAGGCCTATTGTGTGTCTGGTAGCTTCCTGGGTGAGCATGTCAGATTCTACTTTTATGTGGGAAAATTTTTCTTTCACGATCTCTTTGAGAATATTCCTCATACCATTGTTGTGTGTCTCAATTTCTTCCTGTATTCCAATTACTCTCAGATTGTTCCTTCTGATTTCATCCCAGACATTCTTGAAATACTGGTCATGCTCTCTTAATTATTTTTCTTTTTTGGTGTCAGTGAGCTCTAGCTTGGTCAACCTGTCTTCATTTTCAGAAGTTCTTTCTTCAATTGCAGAGGTTCTATTTTCTACTGAAGTTATTCTATTATTGAATTCTTGCATGGTCCCTTTCTTGTCATTGACTATGGATTTGAGGTCTGTAGCTTCCTTTTTGAGAGAATCTATTACTGAAATGATTGAGTCTTTCAAATCTTGGATTTTCTCCGTTATTTCCTTCATTATCTCTTCTTTTAAGTGGATGTTCCATTTTGTTATCAGCTCATTCATATATTGTTCTAGATTTTCATTCTGGTCCCTGCCATAGCCCCCTTACCAGGGGAGTTTTAGGATTGATGTGAACCTCTTCGAGTTTCATTCCTCATGTTTGAAGAGATTCTTCTCTCTTATTTACCAGGTGAAACTTTTGTGTGAGCAATACAAGTTCTGTGGTTCTTTTTCCTGTCTTTTGCCTTAAGGACTAAGCTGTTGGACTGGGGGATCTGTCCAAACCCTTACTTGAAAAGGGGTTTTGTCAGAAGAGATGATTTCAAAAGTCAACCCCCTTTACTCTGAACTATTATTTGCCCTTATAGAATTCCAACACCTCATGCACTAGTAGTAAATTGACAATATGTACAACCACAGCTTACAATAAACATTAGTAAATTAGTTATTTAGCACACACTATAATGGACTTTTAAATTCAGCCTATGCAACTAGTGTTAGTGATAATCAACATTTTTGGTGATACTAGAAAATTACTATTATATATGTCAGATTTCAAGAACAAATACATATTACTCAGATTAACAATTACAACAGTAATATTTACACAGTCTTAATAATGGTGGGTTAAATTAGTGTTAACTAATTTGGAGTCAGAAAGGGGGTTTAATGCCCGTGAAATTAAGAGAGAAGTTTATATATACCAATTAAGTACAGTGAGAAAGTGGAGGAGGTAAAGAATTTGCTGTAGAAAGAAAAAGAAAATGCTAA
>PVKS010051757.1:0-11017 GCA_004027875.1 Aplodontia rufa | reverse complement strand
ACTTTTGAAGATCCTCCATACTGGTTTCCACAGCAATTGTACTAATTCACAGTCCCACCAGCAGTGTAAAGCTATTCCTTTTTCTTCACATTCTCTCTAGCATTTATTATTATATTATTGATGACTGCCATTCTGACTGGTGTGAGATGATACCTCAGTGTAGTTTTGATTTTCATTTACCTAATTACTAATGGTGTTGAACATTTTTTCATGTATTTGTTGACCATTTGTAATTCTTTTGATAAGTGTCTATTTAGTTCATTTGTCCATTTATTAATTGGGTTTTTTATTTTTTGGTTTAATAATTTCCATGTAAGAATTTATAAAAAGAGATGCTCAGATAGTCTCACAAGTTCATGCACCAATAATTTGAAGACATTTCTTTCTCTCTCAATCACACACACACACACACACACATTGATTCAAGAGAAATGACTGCTTATGTCTTCCAAAAAATGTGTACAACAATGCTTATAGCAGCTTTGTTCATAATAGCCCCAAGTCAGAAACAGTCCAAATATCCACAAGTAGGACAAGTGACTAATGGATAATTATATATTCATACTGCAGAATAGTATTATTGATACAAGACTGAATCTTACACACAAGGAGTGAGGGAAAGAAGCCAGACCAAAGCTACATGATTCCATTCATAAGAAGTTCAAGAATAGTAAAATATAATCAATGATGATAGAAATCAGAATGACAAATGCATCTGCAAGAAGAGTATTAACTGGGAAGGGGCTGGAAGGAGACTTCTTTGGTGCTTGAAGTGTTTTATATCTTGATGTAGGTCAAGGGTCAGAAAACTACATCCTGGAGGCCAATTGAATCACTGGGTATTTTTTTAATGGCCTCGCAGCCATAATGAATGATTTTCATACTTTTTAGTGGCTGGAAAAATGGAGTAATAGTTCATGACACTTAAAAAGTATATGATAATCAAGTTTCAATGTCCCTTAATAAATATTTACTGGTACACAGACATGACTATTTGTTTACATATTGTCTATGGCTGTTTCTAAGATATAGCAGAAAGTTGAGTGACAATGACAGAGACCATATTTCAGAGCCTAAATTATTTTCTCTCTGGCCTTTACACAAAGCCTGGTGACCCCTGATCTAGGTGGTAGCTATACAAATATGAGCATGCAGATAATTCACTGAGCAGTACATTTAATATACATGCACATCACTGCAAATATTTTTTTCAAGATATCAAGAAAAAGAAATTAATTAGGCCACTTGCTCAAAGGCTTGATGCACATTAGGTTCAGAAAAGAAATGCTGATTTAAGTCACTTCTTTACTTTCTGTTTTTTTTAAGAGAGAGGGACAGTGAGAGAGAGAGAGAGAGAGAAATAATTTTATTTAGTTTTTCATGTGAATTTGTTGCTCTGAGACTTCATTGTGTACAAGGTGCTGGGATTCAAACTCATATACTCCCGCATGCAGGGCAAGTGCCGTAACCACCGAACCACAGCTCCAGCCCCTTTACTTTCTTTCTTAAAGATGAGGATCACTTCTTTATATACCTTCTTTATAGCAAATGTACTACACGAATCAATATTAGAAGCAGCTGATATAAAGTAATCAATCATTAAAATTCTTCCAAATAATGAAACTTAGAATGACATGTTACAAATAGGAAAAAGCATGATTTATAGGTCATTTCCTATTTTATTTTTTAAAATAAGAACAAAACAATAAAACTAAAAACTGTTTTGGCACTAACTAAATATCTGACTCTCATTGGTGGTCCATCTATGATTCATGCATTAAATAACTATTAAAGGTCATCATGACTTCTCTAAACAGGCATTTGTATTATTAACTAAAGAATTAAATTAAAAAATCCCTTACTACTCTTTCACATAAAAAATATCTGTCACTAAGAGGCCAGTGTAAGCCAAATGACAGTGATAAATGCACTATAAACATTTCTTGTTGGAAGCTTGTAATGATGCAATTTCTTTATATTGTCAAATTTGTTCCTAACTTTAGTTTCATATTTGGCTGTTCCCAATACTTATAAATTGCAATGTATGTCAAGGAGAACATTTCAGGGTAAAAAAGAAAAGAAGCTGGAAAATGTATCTATGAGATGGCTTCAGGGTGGGAAATGCATTTCTTTCTGAAAGCCAGAATATGAGTTTAAAAATCACAGGCTGGCAGTCAAACAAGGCAGTGACAGCCTTTTCATTAAATCTTAGCTAAATTGTGTAGCTGTGTTGCTGTTATAGCTGTTTCTGTTGTTACACCTACAGATGTAAACCAGATAACAAGAGTGATTAAAATCATTTTTCCTCCTATTAATGACACTTTATGTTCATCTTCTAATTTGCAGTCTCCTTCGGATGTTCCAATCAAGCAAATTTTACATGTGTTGAAATATCTGCCAGCTTTTAAATTAAGATTACAGGACTCCAATCTATCTCCAATTCCTTTCTTATGAATTCTGATTACTGATTCCACCTCTTGAAGTTGTGAGAGATTTAACTCCAATTTCAAGTCAGCCTGTCAAATAGCATAAATTCATTTTTACATGGGAAAAATATCCTACCACAGGGTGTAAGTTGATTAAATGAGATAATGTATGTAAAGTTCCAGGAGCCCAGTATTTCTCCATGATTGATACTGACGTCAGCTTTGTAAGAAAGCCATTTGTCTCCTACACCTGATTTGGAGGCAGTTAAATTTGATAGAGACTGGAGCAGCAGTAGCAGCAAGATCTAATAGAAATTTCTGCCATGATGGTCTTGTATTTGTACTGGTCACATGTGGCTAATGAGCAATTGAAATGTTCCTAGTGTGATTTAGGAAGTGTCTGCTCCCAGCCGGCAGGAACCGGATGGCTCTCATTCAGGGGTTGACTGGGAATGAAGTAGACCCACTGGCCCTGAGTTCTCCAAGCACTTCACTTCTCCCTTTACGGCGGCTAAAGGCCTCCAAGCGCTTCCTGCCTTCCCTCTTTTAGAGGCAAGACCTTTAAAACATCCTTTTTAGAGTCAAGGCTATTCACATTTAGAGTCCCCGTTTCTATTGCTATACTAGAATCCCTATTTCTGGGGCCGGGGCTACTACCTGCATCTTTTACCGCCGCTGATCTCTCCGTCTCTGCTGCTGCTGCTTCTTCACTGCTTCTTCTGCTGCTTGCCTCTGTCTCTGCCGCCACTGCTTCTCTGACTAGTGGCTGCTACTCTGTCTCCTTTCTGCTGCCTGCATGGGAAGGTCTCCTCTCACCAGTGTCATCTATTAGAGTCATCTACCTCTCTCTCCCCGTACGCCTGGTATATATCTGTTACAACAACCAATAGGGATACAGTGCAAACACATTCAACCAATTGCAACAAATGAGCAGCCAAATAGCTTAGTCCTGCAGTCAGGCAGTTTGCTAATTACAAGCCAGCTGGGCCTCTTAGAGTTGTTTACCACCAATTCTTTTACAAGCCAGCTGGGCCCCTTACAGAGTTGTTTACCACTAATTCTTTTCTCTGGCATCATGTTGGGCTTAGTCTCCAACAAGGAACTGAATTTTTAATGTAACTGTATTAATTTAAATTTAAAAACAAATAGCCACATATGACTTGTGGCTACCATATTGGACACCACAGCTTTAGGGAACTAAATATTCCTTGATACTGTAATTTTTATTTTTTTAATTATTTTCTTAGTTCTAGGTAAACTCAATACCTTTAGTTTATTCATTCATTTATTTATTTATATGCAATGCTGAGGATCAAACCCAGTGCCTTAAACATACTATGCAAATGCTCTGCCACTGAGCTACAACCCCAGAACTGCTGAAGTTTTTTGGAATTAGGTATTTTTATATTTCTTTGTGCAATGAGCCCCTTGGGAGTCTGGTAAAACCAGTTGAGCAACATCTGTACTATCATTTTTTTCTTTTTCCTTAGAACAACATTATTGAAATATAATTCACACACCATACTACTTAACTTTTTAGATTTAGTATATTCACAAATATGTGTAACCATCTCCACAGTCAATATTAAAACATTTTTGCCACCCCAAGAAGAAACCTCATATTTCTCACTGAATACAATTTGTTTCACTCAGCTTGATCTTTTCAATTTCCATCCATTTACCTGCAAAAGCCATGATATCGTTCTTTCTAACAGATGAGCAGAACTGCAGTGTGTGTATGTGTGTGTATTCAGTTTTTGGATCCATTCATCCAGTGAAGGGCATCTGGGGTGATTCCATAATTTACCTATTGTAAATTGAGCTGCTATAAACATTGATGTAGCTGTGTCACTACGTCATCTTGGAAAATAAGAGTGGGATAGCTGGGTCAAACAGTGTATCTATTCATAATTTTTTGAGGAGACTCCACATTGCTTTCCAGGGTAGCTGCACCAGTTTGCTGTCCCACCAACAGTGTGTTAGTGTTTCTTTCTCCCTACACCTCCTCCAGCATCTGTTATTGTTCATATTCTTCATCTTTGTCAAGGAACTTCTTTCTTAATTTCATTTTTTGGATCAATCATTGCAAACATGAAAATACAATTGATATCTTACATTAATCTGGTATCCTGTAAACTTGATGAATTCATTTGTTACTGAATTCTTTAGAATTTTCTTTATACAATGAACATGTCATCTGTGAGACAGTTTTACCTTTTCCTTTACAATCAGAATGCGTTTTATTTATTTTTCTTTCCTAATTGCTGTAGCTAGAATCTTCATTATAATGTCAAGCACAGGTGGCAAAAGTGAACATCCTTGTCTTTCTTCTGTTGTTAGGAGGAAACTGTCCAGTCTCTCACCGTTCTGTATGAAGTTAGCTGTGGGAGTTTCATAAAGGGCCTTTATTGGATTGAGGATGTTCCTTCCCAACAGTTGAAACATCACCAAGATGGTGGAGTAAGAGATAACAGCTTTCATTCCCCCCATACAAAATTACCAACTGCTATCAATAAACAAAAATAATCCTAGGAGGGATTAAAGGTCCATTTAAGAATCTGTATCAACACAGTGAAGAAATGAAAATGGAGGAAATTTCCTTACATTCCTAGCTTACTGTTTTATCTTGAAAGGCTGTTAGATTTTCTAAAATGCTTTTCTGTGTCTACTGAAATAACAGTGTCATTTTTTTACTCTATTTATATAATGTATTTTATAAATTGGTTTTTGGCTATTAAACTAATCTTACATCCGTGGTATATATTCCCCTTGATCACAGTCTATAATTCTTTTATGTCTCGTGAGTTTTGGGTTGCTAGTATTTTGTTAAAGATTTTTGAGTCCATATTTGTGAGAAAATTTACAATGTAATTTTCTCTTTTTTGGCACATTTTTCCATCTTTGGAGTGAGGGTAATTTAGAAAGTGTTTCCTCCTCTTTGATTTTTTTTTAAGTTTGTGAATAATTGGTATTAATTCTTTGGGTATTTGGTAGAATTGAGTGGTGACGCCATCTAGGCCTGGGCTTTTCTTCAGCCCCATCACTTGTGTTAGTTGTATTCAGATTGTCTACTTTTGTCTTGAGTTCGTTTCAGTAGTTGTGTCTCTGTATGAATTTCTCCATTTCATGAAAGTTATTCAATTTGTTGGAATAAAATTGTTCATAGTATTCCTTTATATTCAATTTTATTTCCACTCTTTCATTTCTGATTCTACTAATTTGAGTCTTCTTTCTCATTTTTCTTGGTCAAATAAGCTACAGTTTTGCCAAATTTGTTGAGTTTTCCAATGAATAAGCTTTTGGGTTAATTGGCTTTTCACTATTATTAAATTATCTGTTTCTTTAATTTCTACTTAATCTATTTATTTACTCCTGTTTGCTTTAGGTTTAGTGTGTTCCTTTCTTCAGTGCCTTAGGATGTTAGATTAGATTTGAGAACTTTTTTTTCATTTCTTTACGTAGTTATATACAAATATAAATTTTCCCAAATAATTGCATTAACTGCATCCCCCAAATTTTGTTATATCATGTCTTGATATTCACTCATGTCAAAGTACTTCTTGTTCCCTTTTGATTTCTTCTCTGATCTATTAGTTATTTAAGAGTACGCTGTTGATTTCCACATGTAATTGACTTTCCTAAATTTTTTCCTTTATTGACTCCCCAATTCCATTCCATCATGATTAGAAAACATACTTTATATTATCTCTAACCTTTTTAATTTGTTTGGGTTTGTTATATGACCTATCACATAGTTTATCCTAGAGAATGTTCCATGTACGCTTGAGAAGAGAGCATTTTATGTTGTTGCTGAGTGATGTGTTCTGTAGAGATGTGTTCTGTAGATATCTGTTAAGCCTGGTTTTATGATAGTGTGCTCAAGTCATCTGTTTCCTCATTGATCTTCTGTGCACTTCTTCTATCCTTTACTGAATGTGGTAGTATTGAAGTCTTCAATTATTATTGAATTGTCAAATTTTGCCTTCATTTTTGTCAATTTTTGCTTAATTATTTACTGCATATGTGCTATAATTGTTATATTTTCCTCATGGATTGACATTTTTGTCATGATCTCTAATAATTTTCTTTTAAATCATATTTTTCTGATAATACTATAGCTGCTATTTGCATTATATATCTGTTCCTTCATTTTACTTTCAGTCTATTTTGTCTTCAAAAGTAACATGTAAATACATTTTGACAATCTCTGTCATCTGATTGGATTGTTTATTCTACATATATTTAATGCTATTGTTGTATAGCTAGATTTAGGTTTGACATCTTAATTTTTATCTCATCCTTTTATTTGTCTATTCATACTACACTGCTTACTTTTACATTGACAATGTAGCATTTTAATTTCATGAATGATATCTTCGCTACATTTTGCACTTTTTAATTGATTGTTCTAAGGTTACATTTATGCATATTAAGTAATCAGAATCAGCTTCAGATTTATAAATCTAGTAATATGTCTTACATATATAACAATGTATTATATGCAAATGTTATATATAAACAGTGCTCCTATATAGCTCTACTCTATTTTCTCCCTCATATTATCTATCAATGATATTAACCTAACCATTATTGTTATAATTATTATTTTAACATCTTAATCCATTATAGCTTTTTCTCCATTCATCTCCATTGTCATATTATTAGTAAATATATTAAACAAACATTACATTCTTCTCTGCATAAGTCCCACAAAGCATCATACACATTATTTTATACAAATGCTTTTAAATTAGTGAAGAGAAGATATGAGAAAATTTGCATTTATAATGTTTTTTATAATTACATAATTTACTTTATTGTCCTCTTTGTGTGGATTATTAGTACTTCAGATCACTTGTTTTCCACTTAAAGAACTCCCTGTAGTTTTTCCTGTAAAACAATTGTACTATCAACAAATTTTCCAAGTTTTTGTTTTCTAAGAAAGTATTTATTTCAACTTCATATTTTAATGATAGCTTTGCTAAACACAGGAAAATTGGTTGAAAAACTTCTTCTTCCTTGAACACTTTGCATATGCAATCCCAGAACCTTCAGGCTTCCACTCTTTCTTCTGCCAAGTCAGCTGTTAATCTTTTTGGGGTAAGTGAGGTGTTGTTTTCTCTTGTTGTTTTCAAAATTTTCTCCTTGTCTTTGACTTTAAGCATTTTCACTATGATGTGTCTGTTTATTGGTCTTTTAGAATTATCTTATCTGGAGTTAATTGAGTTCCTGAGTAGGTAGGTTATTGCTTTTCAATAAATTTGGGGATTTTTCAGCCATTATTTCCTTGAATATTTTTTCTTCTTTCTCTCTCTCCTCACCTTGAATTCTGACAATGTATGTGTTGGTGTACTTCATGGTGTCCCACAGTTCTCTGAGGTTTTGCTTATTTTTCCTCAATTTTTTCTCTATTCTTTGATTTGCATAATCTCTCTCACTTTTGAAGTTGTAATTTCTTTATCCTGATAGTTCAAATTTATTTTGAGCCCATTTAGTGAATTTGTTTTAATTTCAGTTATTCCTCTTTTTGACCCCAGAGTTTCCATTTGATTCTTCTTGAAAATTCATAACATTTGTTGATATTCTTTATTTGATGTAACATTGTCACAACATCTTCCTTTATATAAGTTGTCCTTTAGGTCTATAAAATATTTATAATATGTACTTTTGAATGTTTTCCTGTTAAATCATTATCTGTTTACTCTCATATTTAGTTACTCTTACCTACATTTTGGAGCATGTGGGTCATATTTTCGTAATTCTTTGTATGTGTCATAATATTTCATTTGAAACTGAACATTTTTGGTTAAATGTTGTAGCTGTTCTGGGTACTACCTTCTCCTTCAGGGCTTATTGTTGTTTGCTTATTTCCTTTGTTTCTGGCTAGATTACGTCAGTGACTTCTGTTCTCCTCAGAGAGGCATGGCTTTGGATATGCTCACAGTCGTACTTGGATCAATGAGTGTTATGGTAGGGCTATTACTTTTTCCCCTGACCACACTCAGATGTTAAACTTAATTTATTGCCTACTGATTGCTTGTTTGTTTACATCAATGCCCTGCGGTGTGAATTTTTATACAACTAATCTAATAAGAAGAATTTTTGAGGCCAGTGTTTGATGTTTTTTCTGACCCATTGAGGGTTCTTTGCCATGCTATTCCGTGCTCTGCCATGCTCTGCTATGCCCTGCTAAAAAGTAAGTCAGTTCATTCAGGAGATTAGGAGTTACCTAGTTCATGGCACACCACCACCACCACCACCACCACCACCACCACCACCACCACCACACACACACACACACATTCCAATGAAAGTCTCTGAGCTGGACTCTTGAGCTGAGTGTGTCAAAAATTGTGAGCTTTTCTTTGTGTGGTACTGTCCCTCCACAGAAGCTCAGTGGTTAGTGTTTGATAAGAAGGGTGGCAGTTAATGAGATATTTTTGGATTGCCTCTCAGGGTCTGAAACTGTAACATCATGAACCAGAGAAAGGGATATCCAGGTCCCAGGGTTCTCAATGTGCCATGACCAAGATAGAGCCTCTGTTCCACATGTGCAGCTTGGGTGGAAGAAGGAAACCCCCACCTCCTTACCACATTGCCCATAACAGCCTCAAACAATATGCTGAGCTAGGAGAAAAACAATGACATCCAGAAATTCTTGAGATATAAGCCCTTCAAATGCAAGCTGAGATGAGAGGGTACTTTATATTCTTGGCAGAAACATTTCTGGAGTGGACTCTCTCCTCACTGAATTGAGAGGGGAGAGGGAGAGAGCAGAAAATTGAAAGACTATTCTTACTAAATTTCCATAGATCTTTTTGAATAAATTGTCTTCATTCTGTTTGCCCTTATGACAATTTCCAGAGCTTTGAATAGTTGTTTCTTTTATACAAAATTTTTACCATTTTAATTGGAGAGAGGGTCAGTGGGGCTACATATGCTTTCATACCAGAAGTCAATCTTTGAAAACCTCTTCAAACACATAAAATTAAACACATAGGATTTTAAAAAAACAATTACAATGAAATATAGTTTTTAAATTATTGAAAAGCATACTCGTGATATTTTAATACATGTATTTTTGTGTTGCTACATTAAATAATAGGATACAGTAACAAATCCACTAAATGTCATAATTTCAAAATAATGATAAATATACACTATATTTCAAAACTATAATAAATATATCTCTGATTGTTACAAGATGATCGCAGATATGTTAATATTACTGTAGTTTGGTTCCTACATTCCTAATTAAAGAAATGCTATATTTCATTTAGAGATTACTGAACATAAAGATTTAAATATTTCCCTTGCAAATTCATGGGGCCCTGAATTATATTTATGGACTATTTGGTACTCCACAGACCCCAGTTTGAAAAGTGCTGTTTCAAATTCTCCTTGGGATAGGGAGAAAGGTTGAAAAGTCCTCAAGGACCACATCCTGGTCTGTGATCAATAAAGCACAACTAAACAAAACTAAGATATAGGCCATTACAAAATCTAAATATCTTTCTTAACAGTTTCCCTAATCTCCATTTCTTCTTCATCTACACAGCTAAAACCATTATCCATATTTTAATAATTTATTCACTGTTGTGTTTTTCTCCTTCACATCTGACCCATCTCTCTCTCTGAAATGGCTCAAAATGTTTCTGTTACAATTTCCCATTCTCGTTACCATGGTCACCTTATGCATTCACTCTTCAGACCTCTTCACTGAGTCCCAAATTGCTTGCTATCAAGAATGGAACCTTATTATCCTTATCGGAAAAACTCACTGTCACATCACTTTAACTCCATCTCTCATTTCTTCTCTTCCTGCAGGGTTGGCCCAGGATGTGAAATATGCATTCCAGGGCTGTGAGCTTAAGGCACTTAGCTCTCATTTCTCAAAGGAAAGTCCTAGCACTAGAATCCAAGGGGAAACTAGTTTTGTCACAGGTTCAAGGAAATGTCATTATGGACAACTCACGCTGCCATTCTTTTTTTGTTACTTGGAGATGTCACCGTTATTTGGAATACTCTTATCCTGATCCTCTGATTAACCAGTGTACATCTATATAACTAGCTTCCTCCCTCCCTTCTTTCAAATCCTGACTTAAAGTTTCTCTGTTTGTCAAAGTGTGTCCTCCACTTTCTTTCACTTCTGGAGAAAATCAGTGATTAACTCATAAATCCAGCTGTCAACACCTGTCGCCAGAACATTTTTTTAGTCAATCCTTGTGTAACAGGCAATTACAACTTATAGGAGCCTACCCTGGTTCCTTTCATAAAATTACAACCTAAATAGAAGTTTGCATATATGTAGTGTTTTCTTAGACCATTTGATTATATGTCAGTCCCTTAACTTCACACTTTCTCTCTTTGGCCAACTTTGCAGCAATAATACAGAAGGCTAGTTTTTTTCTCTCTCTTTTTTTAAATTAAGTAGTTGAGTTGCTGTACAATCATAAATGCATATAAAGTAACAATATAATATGCATTTGCTCCTAAACCATAGTTACCCCCACATTGCACACACCCCAGTGTCATGATTCTTCTATATTACATCGCTGTAAGATATAAATGTGTGTGTGTGTGTTATCAAG
>PVKS010051756.1:0-11018 GCA_004027875.1 Aplodontia rufa | reverse complement strand
AAAAGAAAATAGAAGTAGAATCAAATTGATAATTTTGGTGAGGATATCCCCACACCTCTGGATAGTGGTACAATGAGAGTTTCTGTGTGGCACAGCAAGTGACAGTACAGAGAGGGGCTAAATAAGGCCTTTGTTTCATCTCTATTTTTGCACAAGCCTCAAAGAATATCAGAGAAACGAAGTTGTGACCTTGAATCCATAGCTTCTATCAGACCACTGATTCCTGGTCTTCAACCTTGGCCTTTTTTCACCATAACTTGGTATAAAGTGACAGTTCTGTGCTCACTTAGGCCCTTAGGAAGATGGGAGTAAGTTTACAAAAAGCTGGAGCAAATGGGGAGGGAGTGGCAAATCCTTAGTGTGATGTTATGGTATTATGAGTAAACTAAGAAAAACCCATAAAATCATTACCCCTTCCAAAATAAAAAAAACAACAAATTCTAAAAATTCTTTTACAATGAATTTTTTTGAGAACTCATTTCTTATTCTGTCATTGTATAAATGCTCAATTTCACTGGAAGTATGCTCTCATCTTATCTATATTCTATAACATTGACATTTCTCTTTTCATTCAATCTTCAGCCTATTCAGAGTACAGACTGCCAACTGTGTCATATTAGCAGTGGATGTGAAATGGACTATTTTCCACTAGTGACTAAGATGAGAGCAGAATATAGAAAATAAAGCTAGTTTTAAAAATTCAATTTGCAGTAGATATTTATGAATAATTTATGCATCCTTACTTTATAACATAATAATTAAGGTACCATTGATTTATTATAAAAAGTTAAAGTATGTTTAATGATACCACTTTATCTGTGCATTTAAAATTAAAATATAAATCAAAGGTATCATTAAAGATAATTCACCTTACTGTATATTTCAAACTCCCTGGGTTATTTTATTCCAATGCTTCTAATCTCCTAATTCAGCTTAAAAAGGAGATGACTCTAGGAAGTAACATGATAAATAATTTAAAGCATAGCATTTTATGCCATAATTCTGACACCAGACGTGAAAGATGATATAAAGTGGCAAAGGTGCTAAATTGCTGAAAAGGTATTAACGTTTTCCCATGAGATTTTGGTATATGAATGAGAAAGTTATGCTTATTGACACATAATTGAATGATTTAGAAAGATTCAAAGTTGATAATGATTTTTTTATTTAGATTGAATTCAGAAGATCACTGTCATGTCTGGAGCTTGTGACAATGACAAGAAAAGGAAAGGCAAATTTTAGTCCTGGACATTACATAAGGAGATTGACTCAGAGGACCTGAGAATGGATGTCTGCAGCAATTCACAACTGAATGGCGATACTAGGAAGAAGAGAAAGGAAAATGTCAAGATCCAAATCCATACTTTCTTCTATGAAAGAGTACATTTTATGTTAACCCAGCATTTTCTCCAAACGTGTCTGATTATTATTTTTAGCTTATTAAAGATACTATAATAGTAACTAGTTGGTATTTATCTCCAAGGCATTCTAAGTGCTTTGCAGGCATTTTCTTTATTATTCTGTACCATATCCTTGTCAGATGACAGTATTCATCACCTCCTCCTCTCAAGGCAATTTAGAGAGGGGGAAACAGACACAAAACAAGGAACAGATGAATAGCAGTTTGAAAAGATTTGGAAAACAACAACAGTGCAATTTCTCAGATTTTCTGATTCCTACCCTAGTATGCTATGCATGAAGCTTTGCTTCTTTGCTTCAATGTGTGTGATCTAAAATAACCAGCATGAAATGAATGTCCAACAAAATGAATTTGTTTTTTGAAAGTTAATTAGTGATGTTTTTGACAAGTGTGTTTTCTGTGGTACCTTCATAGGAAGTAAATAACAGTTACCTAGATCCCTAAGATATGTTATATTCTAAGAAGTGAAGATTCATATTGGGGGTGAATGTAGAGATGGGTGTTGGGGGTAATTCTTATTGCAGGCTTTAAATGACTCCTGCACTTTTTAGTTAATCTGCCTAAAGTGGCACTTTTAAAGAGTAAGGAATTTACATTTTGTAAAAGCAGATTATAAGACCATTTGTGCATTACATGGAGTGATAAATTCACCCTTGGTGTTTGTTCTGGCTCTGTAATAATACTTTCTACTAAAACATTCTTATTGTTAAAATATCAGATATTGTGTATGCAATGAAAAACAATGTTCTGGCTAATCCAGAATTCTAGTTGTTAAAAAGTTAGCATGCATATAACTTTTCAGATGCTGATAAAGATAACAGTACTATATAGTTGACATAAATTGATGTTGAGAATACATAACATTTTCTTGGATTATCCTGAAGATCCCACATAATCACATGATATTGTCAGGGCATCTTAGAAAAGAGCAGTTTTCCTTGAGGCACGAATGAGCTGGAGTGACACTTTACAGTTTCAGTTGCAAGAACTCTGCATAACAGTATTGATCTAGAATAATCAATTGATCAGTAATAATTGATTTTTGATCAGCAACTATTAATTGCCTTATGGAGCTCCTTCTCTTTAAGATTGGCCCAACTTCTCAGTGTTTTAAAATTAATATCAAAATCAGAGATCTTAACCTGTAACATTGGTATTTGAATTCCAAGTCCAATTTAAAGCATCATTATAGAAACAGTATTGGCTCCTGATATAGTAAAACCATTTCTATAAGTATTGATGTTTTTAAAGCTCTGAATTGTTGCTCTTTTGTTCTATGATTAGAATTTTCTTTTATTTTATAGCAAAGTGTTTTCTTCTTTTAGTGATAGAAGCCCAAACTCCAATCAATTGATTTAGAAGGCTGTTTATAACTGACTTCACCCTTTCTGGCAAATGTGCTGATGCTTAGAGATATTTGACTTTTACTTGATGAGGGGTTTCTTGGTGATTATAAAAATAAATAAATATTGACTTCCTTTCTTTGCAGGCAACATAAGTTTTTCAGTCTGAGGCTTATTTTTCTGTTACTTTCTTTAGAAACCCAAGCTGATGGAGGAGTTGCTAGTCTAAGGAATTAATCAAAGGTAAAGGGATTTACCTTAGACTCAAGAAGGAATTTCCTGACAATTTAGTAAAACATAGGAAGTAATTTTGTTAAATGTAATTGTGAAATATTGGCAGGAATCTCCTACCCACCACAAAGTCAAAGATTGAGATGAGAGAGAAGGAAACCAACAAAATGCTTATCTTTGGCATGAATCTGCCTTCTTGTCCACTTAAGGCCTAGGTGAGAAAATAAGGATGAGGAGAAAGGAGCAGATAAAATATAGTACTTCATTATAACTCTGGATTGTGAAGGCTAATACTTATGAAGCTCTGTCTTTCCCACTGACTAAAATGTAAGATACTTGGGCTGGAATTCGAAGCTCTTCACAATTTGGCCCCAACCCATTTTTCCAGGCCTTTTAGTCTTTCATCCTTTACAGAGATTCTAGGCCACACATTGTGCAGTAGGGTCCCCCCTTTTCATAAAATACACCACAACTTTCTACTATTACATACTTCCTCAAAATTAGATTTCCTGACCCTCTCATTATTTTTCTCCTCTTGAATCCTACCATTCCACTTAATCCATGCCATACTGGTCTCTTTGCTGTCCTTTCTTGGGCATACTCCTGCCTCGAAGCTTTTGTAGTTCCTATTAGTTCTGCTTAGAACACTCTGTCTCAGATATGGGATAGGATTCCCTCCTCATCATCTTTACATCTTTCCTTGTTTACCCTATTTCAAATGACATTCTTCTTGGCCTTTTCCCTATCCCTTATCCTGTTTTTTTGTCATAGCATAATTTTCTTCAATATTATGCTTTTTGATTATGTATTTATATTTCTCTTCTGTTTTCCACCACCACTAGAATTTATGATCCATTCAGACAGAAATTTTTATGTGATTTTCACTGGTATACATCCAGTACCTATAAACAGTGTCTAGCACATAGTGTGTTCAATGAATATTTATTGAAAAACAAATGAATTGATAATATACACTCAAGCTGAAATGTTGCTTTTATATACCTATATTTTAAGCCATCCTCAGATGCCACCTCCTTCATGAAGGCTTCTCTTGTTCTTCCCAACATTATTTTTTCTCCATTGTGATTCCCCATAATAATTTCCACCATTTGAAGTAAACTTACTGAATTCTTATCTGGGCTGTGGTGACCTATGAGTTTTCTTTTTCCATCTGCTAAATATTTCTGATAGCAGCATGAAGAGCTCCAAAGACCAAACCCCTGGTGTAACAAGGATAACTAATGAAAACAAAATGAAGCAGGACATTATCTTAAAGACATATACACAAAAAATAGTTATTCAAAGCTGGGCATGGTGGCACATGCCTATAATCCTGTAATGCCAGCAACTGGTGGGGGGTCATGCTGAGGTAAGAGGATTGCAAAATCAAAGTTAGCCTCGGCGACTTAGTGAGGTCCTAAAAAAGTTAGAACCTTTATCCAAAACAAACAAAAAAAAAACCCCAAAAACAAACAAAAAAAATTAAAAGTGGTGGGGATGTGGCTTGGTGCTTAAGCACCACTGGTTTCAATTCCCAGTACCCAAACAAAACAAAACAACAAAAACAAACAAAAATCCAAATAACAAAAATCCCCGACTTATACAAGAATGTGAGAAAGGAGGTCAATTCTCATGATTTAAATACAGAAAAGTTGTAACCACATACAACCTGAGGCATTTGTAGAGATGTTTTGGGAAGGAGGGAGGGGAAGGGATAATTGGGATCTTGGGGGGTAAATCTAATATTCATAACTTATATATATATATATATTTTGTTAGAAGCATGTTTGTTCAACAAATAAATTTCTTAAAAGAAAAGAAAAATAATATCTAAAGCTCAGTAAAAACAGATTACATGCCACTTGATTTGTGACCTACTAACTTCATCACTCCTCCCTATCCCTACTTCCTAGAAGCTCTACTTAAGTTGGGTGTGGTCAAGATGATGCGGGCTTGCTCCTCATCTCCCAGGAAACTAGTACTTTCCTGGGAAGGACAGTTGTCTACTCTTTTTATCTGATCCAGTTTATAGTTGAAGGTGTTAAATTCCTGGTCAGTGTGTCTGAGAGACTCAGGACTCCCTTCCTCTACCCAGCTCCCATTACATAGCAGAATAAAAATAATGGGATTGTGACCACTCTTGCCCTAGCTTATAGAACATAGGTTCCATTCCATGAAAGAGAAACTTGGAAGGTGAGAAGTTAACAACTGTGCCCTGTTCCTGGAGTAGTGGCTTGGAGATTTTGTCCAAGGGGAGAGTCAGTATATGAGAACAGAAATCTCTAAAGGTCTCCCAAAAGCAGGTGACTTTATTGAAACAGAGCATGGGTAACATCATCCCTAAGACTCTCCTGAAAATAATGGAGAATTTGGATATAAACATGCAAGGGAAATGGTAGCTTCTTTTAATTAAGAACAACAAGCTAAACCATAGGATAGCTAGCTTACTATAGGGAAGCAAGGAGATACACACCTAAGAGGAGCCTGCTTTGGATAAGAGCAAACCTCAAAGACTGGCCACAAAACCAGTCCTGTACAAATTTAATTGGAATAGACTTTAGATCAATTTATGTATAGAGCATTGTTGAAAACAATAGAGAAATCAGGCCTAATTAGTGGATCATGACAGTTGGCTCTAATGCAAGACACACAGCTTAACAGAGGGGGAAAATAGATAAAGAGAGCTCTGCTAAAACCATAGTGATGTCAGTGTTGCTATTTGTATGCCAATAGTGGTATCCTCTGAGAAACTGCACCCAAACTACATGTTTTGGGAAAAATAGTATTCATTAGAATAGTCTAGCCAAGTTGTTAAACAAATAAACAAGTAAAAACAAAAATAAGCATCAGGTGGTGAAATCAGTATCCAGAGTTCCTACAATATATTACTAAAATATATATTTTTTCAAAAAAATTTCAGGATATACAAAAAAGGGAAAAAGGGAAGTGTTACCCATGTGCAAGAAGAATAATGACAATAATAGGAAGAAGATTGCTACTACTGTCATTACCCTGAAAGCAGCAGGGGTTGTCTATGAAAAGGCCGAGATGTGGGCTGGAGCAGTAGCTTAGCAGTTACAGGGCTTGCCTGGTATGTGCAAGGATATAGGTTTGAACCCTAGCACAACGTACACAATGAAGTGTTGAAGCAACTAAAGCTACACAAAAAACTAAATAAAATTGAATCTCTCTCTCTCTCTCTCTCTCTCTCTCACTGTCCCTCTCTTTTAAAAAACAGGAAAGGCCAAAATGTCAGATTTAACAAAGACTTCAAGGAAGCTAATATAAATATGCCTGAGTTATTACACTGTGCTTAAATAAATAAAGGAAGCTATGATGAAAACATGTAGTCAAATAGAGAATATCAGTAGAAAGAGATAAATTGTTTTAAGAAAGGAGAACCAAATGGAAATTTTGGAGTTCAAAAGTATAGTTACCAATGTGAAAAACTTATTGGAAGAGTCCTATAGTAGTCTTGAGCAGGCAGAAGAAAAAAAAATGAATTTGAAGATTGATTGATAGATTTAATACAGTCTAAAGAACAGAGAAAAAGTGAAAAAGAGCCTTGGAGGAATGTGGGATGCTATTAAACACATTAAATTATGAATATTAGAAAGACAAGAAGGACAGGAGAGAGTGGAAAAATATTTCAGCAAACGATGCCTGAAAAGCTTCTTCATTTGATGAAAATCATTAATGTACATTTCCAGTAAACTCAATCAACTTCAAATAGGATAAACAGAAAGCAATGCCCATGTGGACACATAGTAAAAATTCTGATTGCCAAAGACAAAAAGAAAAGCAAAAAAGTGGCAAAAGAAATAATTCATTATGTACAATGGAGCGTCAGTAAGAGAAGTAACTGAATCCTTATTAGACACATGGTGGTCAGAAGAGAGTGGGATGATGTATTCAAAGTCTGGAAAGGAGAAAGGAAAACTATCAACAAATATTAATCAATAATCTCATATTCAGCAAAACTAGCATTAAAAATGAAGGCAAAATAAAACATTCCATGATGAATAATAACAAGAGAATTTGTTGCAAGGAAACTAAGAAATGCCAATTGAGGTTCTTTATAATGAAAGGAAGTGACAATACAAATGAATGTGAATACATATGAAAAACAAAGATAATTTTATAATTATAAGAAAACACAATGACATTTATTTTCCTTTATCTTTCCTGATTTAAAAAGTAATGCTACTATAAAAATCTATATTAAAATGTAGTTTTGCCCAATGACATATAGAAATACAGTATTTTTGACAATAAACAGAAATGAAGTGGGTGTGAGCAATATTGTATTAGAGTAAGGAAGTGGCATCAGATGGTAGCTCAGATACACCAGGACAAACAATATATATTGTTTATATATATTGTTTAATATATTATAAATATATATTCGCTTTCCTTTCTTTTTAACTTCATTAAAGATACAAAATAATAAATAGTAATAATTGTAACAATATGTTACTGGGCTTATATCTGTAATATGTACATGATGATAGTACAAAAATGAAGATGAACAGAGCTATATAGTATTAACATTTCTATGTATCACTTAAATTAAGTGATAATATAGCTAAGGTAGATTCTGATAAGATATATTTCATAAGTCCCAGAGCAACCACTATGAAAGTAGATCAAAATGCAATGAAGAAATCATAAAAATAATTTACATATAAAACAGAAAATATAAATGTAAAAAAAATCAGTAAGAAGTAACAGAAAACAAAAAGCAAAATGGCAGACATAAATCCAACTTTCTTTCTACATGCACATGTATACATGGATTCACATTTCTTCTTTCATTTTGGCCTCCAGGGAAAAAGGACTAGGATGACATCAAGTTAACAAAAAAAAGGAGTCCTAACTTGATAAACTGAAATTCTTTTTTCCAACTTTCACTGGGGAGGTAAATGTTTAAGCCTGCATATTCCAGTGGTGAAGGAGTATACTGTAGCAGAAAAACAATAGGATTAGAAAAGAGAGAAAAGACCACGAGCAAATTGCTTAATCTTTGTAAATTCGGTAAATTCTGGTTTCCTCAACTACCAAAAAAGAGATATAATTTATCCAACTGTTGTTGTGAGGATAAAATACCTGGTTTTAAAATCTGGGTGATTATAGGAATCCACAAATATTTGGTGAAACTTCAATTTGCCTCCCAACCCAGATACCAAGTCCCTTGTCCCTCTTACAAAAAACAATTGTGATCAGTTTCCTGTATATTCATTTGGAACCTGATAATCATATTTAAACCTAAGTAAGTTTTATATTAAAATTAATTGTAATTGCTTTTCAAGAATCAACGTATTTACATGATTTGAAAACAAAAATAAACAAGGAGAAAAGAAAGATTATTAAACATATGCTGTGAGATATCTCTCTCCTGTTTGTCTAATAGCACTTTCTCCACACAGGTTAAAATACAATTAATTTCATATGTTTTCTTCTGATCAAATACAAATATATTATCTTCATCCTCAACATTTTAAAACACAAATGATGGCTTCTTATACTTATTGTTATGCAACTTGTGCTTTCTTTTTTTGTCTTTTATTTATTTTTTTCACTATTTTAAAATACATTTTTATTTATTTATTTATTTTTATTCAGAAATTTGTTGAACAATCAAACAAGCTTGTAATGAAATAATATATATAAATTCTGAAAATTAGATTTACCCCCAAGAGCCCCCCCAATTACCCACCCTTATCCCTTCCTTCCCTTCACAATACAAATCTACAAATGCCTTAGGTTGTATGTGCTTTCTTTTTAACAACATCTTTTAGGTAATACCATGTCAGTACATCATGTTTCCTCTTCCTTTTTAAAGCTTCATAGTATTCCAGCATATAGATGTTCCATAGTTTAATCAGTATCTTAGTGACACTTAGTTTTTTTTTTTCAAAGCAAGTACTTGTTACCATAATGGGAAAAATAGATGCACATGGTGAATATATCAAAGTATAAAGAGAATGATATTAGTTAGCCATTGCTTCATCATTTTTCGTTGGAATAGGAGCTGCTCAAGACTGCCAGTGGATGGTGGAAGCACAAGACAACAACCTGCTAACATTAAGTCTAATAATATGCCTCTGGTCAACCCAAGTCTCATGAAAAACCCATGGAATGGGAGGTACTCAAATTTACAAAGTAAAGGATCTAAATATACAAGTCTTTAATAGGTGTGAAGAGTTGGAGAAAACCATCCAATGTACTACAGTATACATAAATTCGTCCATCAGTACACATTACTATTAACCTCCCCCCTACTCCCCAAAAATAAAACCCACCATTGCCATTTCCTGAGTGTTCATCTGGAAATATCTTTGAATATATGACTATGTTTTTATCTATAATATCAATAATACACATCACATTGCTCTACAAAGTACTTGCACTATTTTACACTCCAGCTAAATGTGAATGATAAAAGTTATTCTCATGATTACTGACCCTGTAATATCAAACATACAGCTTTTGCCATTATAGTTTAGGTTAGTTATTTTTCAATGTGATGTGTAGCATTTAATCATATCACTTGCTTATTTTTCTACTTATTTTTTCCAATTGATTTATGAGTCCTTCATATATCCATGAAATATAAATTTTGATCAGTTTATAATTTTTGACTTTGATTATGGTGTTTTTTCTTTGCCAAAATGTTTAGACTGCATTTAGTAAAATTATCATTTTTAAATGGTTCACAGTTTTTAAATTTTGCTTAGAAAAAATGTTCCCTACTTAAGGAAATCAAAACTTGAGATTCAGATTTCCCAGATCAGGAAAAGTTTTTCTAATTGTTAATGTTTTTAAAGACTTTTGGCTTCACTAAATGGTTATCAGCTCTTCTTACTATTAATCAATGAGTATATGTTGAGTGCCCAAGATTTGGTGAACCCTGTAAAGTTCTGTTCTTAATATTATTAAGAAGATGATGACCCTACACTAGTAGGATCTGAGAATCAATCAATTTTTTCAGCAGTAATGATTGTGTTGATCCATGCCTCTCCCCCTATTTCTTTTATGTAATCAAGGACATCTGTGCAAAAAGGCCATCTATAGGAAGTACACTAACCATAATTTGATGATAGTCCTTGGTTATAAATTGGATTGGACCTAATTACCCACAACAGATATGACCATGTTCTTAGGTGTTTATCCTTGCACAAAATCTCATCATTAGCACTTTGGGCTAAATTCACTGTCACTTTTCCTTTTCTGGGCTAGGAATAATTAAAGCAGTTTCTTGAAAGTGTTTTTTCAAATGTTGATGTGTGTACTAAATTACCTGGAGTTCTTGTTGAAGTGCAGATCCCGATTCATTAGCCCTGGGTGTCAGGCCTGAGATTCTGCATTTCTTTCTTTTTTTTAAGAGAGAGAGAGAGAGAGGGACAGTGAAAGAGAGAGAATCAACTTTATTTCATTTTTCATGTGGATTTCATTGAAGCAACACTTCATTGTGTACATGGTGCTGGGGTTTGAACCCGTTTCCACGAGCATGCCAGGCAAGTGCCATAACTGCTGAGGCACTGCTCCAGCCCCAGATTCTGCATTTCTAATAAGCTCATATATGTCCCAGTACTGCTGGTCCATCAATAACACTTTGAAGAAGATAGTACTAAACTATTAAGTCTCACCAAATTGTTTCTGAAAGGATGTGGTTCCTTTCCCATTTGGGGGCATTATATTCCTTTATTTTTTTGGATTGTTTATTCCCGCATCTTTGACTCTTTTGAGATCACATCATTTAACCATAATCCAGATAAGTAGTATTAAGCACACAAACATCTATGGAGGGAATCAAGAGCCCTTCTCCCATCCAGAGAAAACCAACTAATATGCCATGGTTCTTTAAATTCTCAATTCTGGAAAGTCTTCTTAAAGTCTGATGAAGGGTGAAGTTACCTATAAAGGAAGGTTAGCTGGACTAGATAGGCATAATCAGACAGGAACTCAAACCACTGACATCAGAGAGATTACTGAAAGACTGGTAGGTAAATTTTGGTGGAGTG
>PVKS010051755.1:0-11000 GCA_004027875.1 Aplodontia rufa | reverse complement strand
GGATGATTGTAGCCCACCTTTTAGTCCCCACCTCTCAGCCACCACAAACCCCTCTTTTTGTTGTTCCACAGGGTGGTACTCATTTGTAGAATTCTCTCTGGCCTTTTACATAATGTTTGTGATGCTCCTTGGGTCTGGAGTGTTTGTATGTATCTGTCTCATTTCTCCAGCTGGACACAGACCCTGTCTTACATTTTAAAAAATGAACCCTGATGCAAAATTT
Organism: Aplodontia rufa; assembly: GCA_004027875.1. NCBI lineage: Eukaryota > Metazoa > Chordata > Mammalia > Rodentia > Aplodontiidae > Aplodontia > Aplodontia rufa. The sequence continues at coordinate 10,777 of PVKS010051755.1, read as the reverse complement.
AATATCCTTAGAGCTTATACTCCAAGAAAGCTCTTAATAAATGCTTAGTGTGAATAAGTGATCATACAGATGCCTGGTGTAATATAGGAGGAAAGCATAAGTGATTTGTGTGCAATTTGGATATAATAAATTCTCACCAACCCCCTGAGCAAATCTTTTAGTTTCCTTACCTTGAATCGGTTAATGAATGTCCAAGCATAGGATCAGCTTCAGAATGATCACAGTGAACTAGCGGGTAACCAACTTCGGGAACAAATCAGTAGGTATGGAGTGAGCAGTAGAGTTGAAATCAAAGGATCTCAATTTACATCCTGGCTCTGCTCCCTGATGTTGGGAAGGCCTCGGGGTAGGTTGCTTGACTGACATCTCCATTCTTTCCTCATTTGACCCGCAATCTTTCATTACACTGTGCCTGGTACTGTTGCCATGCTCTTTACACATCATTTCATTTAATCAACATACACCTTCCTAGAATAGATGACCATCTTCCTAGTCTGTAATTTATAGATGAAGAAAACAAACAAGCATTTCCTTTCTTAGCACACTTCATTCTTTAGACTTCCTCCCCAGAAGTTGCTGACCTCTGAACCCTGGGACACACTTCTTATTATTTATCCTGCATGGCCTCTGAGATCTCATGAAGTCTATAAAGGAGAGTTAAGCTTAAATGAAATTTAAGAGTTAGAAGGAACCTGAGAGAGATGGGTCTAGTTAATTTGTGTTCAAATGAAGACTTAATGCCAATATCCCTAAACAGGGAATGGGAGGTGACATTTCCAGAATATCTCCTTCCATCACCCTGGGCCTTGCTTGCTTTGGCTTCCCCTAGGTGAAGGGGTGGGAAGTAGAGCAGTCATATTCATGGGGAGCTCTGTCAGATCCGGGATGTCTGCAGAGGTTGGCAGCTCTGGAGTGTCCACTCAGACGTTAAGGACTAAGGCAGGATCAATCATTGTCTTTGCCTGGTGTCTTCATTGGAAACCCACAATCTAAGCTGATTCCTGAGTTTTCCATCTCTCTCTCTATTTTTAGAGTGAGAGAGAGACAGAGAGAGGAAGAGAGAGAGAGAATCAATTTTATTTCATTTTTCATGTGGTTTTTGTTGCTCCAACACTTCATTGTGTATGTGGTGCTGGGGTTCGAACCCTTGTCCTTGCGCATGCCAAGCAAGCACCGTAACTGCTGAGCCATTGTTCCAGCCTCTTCCATTTATTTCTACATCAGACCAACCCATGTTAAAAAATCCCAAACTTGTGTGCAGCTGGGGTGTGGGCAGGAAAGGGAATGGAAAGCATCATTGCATTTGTCAGAAGAAATTCTTAAAAATTCCTAGACCGGATGTAAATGTTGAAGTTCCCAGCACAATCTAAGGGCTTCTCCTTACTCCCGCTGCTGGTGAGGTCACAAGACCAGAGTTGAAAAGAGAATTAGGGTTAAACTACTGCCTGGCTAAACAAAATAAAGGCAGTGTTTAACTCTCCCTTTTAAATGTATAAGCATTTGTTGTTATGTTAAAAAAACAAATGCTGCGGGAAGCATAGTTCCGTGGGACAGTTTGGATAGACCATACCACTTCTCCAACCCAGAACAAAGTCAGCCAACAACAACATGGATCTTTCAGCTGGAATGCATTCCAGATTTCTACTCTGAATACTTACCCTTGATTATATAGATACTTTTCAGAGTGTTCCCATACCCATAACGTACATTTAAAATCAAGTCCCCAAATCCCTCAAATAAAACCTATTTCATGAGTCACACTCTTCATTCAATGTAAGCTTAGTGACTTGAGGGAAAACAGCTAACTGCAGTCTGAATGCACAAGTGAAGACTCCAGCCCTGGTTTACTCACCGAAGTCTTCTTTTCTGAAGAGCAATGGGTGTTCTTTCACGGCGGGCTCTCCCAGAAGGGAGCTCTGACGATGCAAGCATTTGTTCTGTTTGACTTTGGAAGCAATTATGGGACCTTTTTGTTGTTGTGTCACTGTTAGCTGCGGATTTGCCCTCCAGATGAAGCATGATATAAGCTGAAGTTAAAAAATTATTTTGCTTTCTCAGGGCCACCCAGGGCATGAGCAGGAGAGGGGACTTATGGGACAATGAAATAAAAACCCCACTACTCGATAGAGAAGGGGAATAAAGAGCTGATGCACCGTAGGACCCTACATATTTGGAAAAGGATGGTTCTTGCTTTGAACTGAATTTTTGCCTCGGGCTTGTCCTGTTGCTGAGAAATAAGAGACTCTCTATCTGCAGCAGGCGCAGGAGAAATATAAACTGTACATTTGCTTCGGGGCTTTTCCTCAACTATCTGGGCCTGGACAAACACAGAGCTGCATTTCTTGGATTCCTGCCCATCTGGAGTGGGGAAGCATCCTGCTGCATTGGCAAGACATCAACCAGAGGCCACAGGAGAATGAACAAAAAGAATGGCCTCTTATCCATGTCCAGAGGAAAGTCACTCACAGGATTTGAGGTCCACCGCACACCGCTGAGAAAACGCCCGTCAGTCAGGATAAGAGCCTCTCCTGCACTTCCTGTAGCATTACCTCCATGGGCCAAATGTCACCCACTTTAGAACCAAACCAAAGCTTTAGCTAAGAGCCAAGAAGAAGGTAGATAAGTGAGTCTTCAGTTTTGACCAAAGCGATGTATTGCATTACAGTCTGCCTTCAAGAGGTTTCCACCGTCCATAGGGCTCTTTTGGATTTTCAGTACAGGCAGGGGGCCCCAAGCCTTCAGAGCAAGGCAAGAGAGGTAAGGAGCAGGCAGGTTGAGGCAACAGGGGTTCTGGACCTTGGAGAACACAGGTAGGTCCTGTCATAAGACAGGAATGAGTTCAACGCAAAGCAAAACAGCAGCAGCAGCAGCAGCAGCAGCAGCAGCAGCAGAATGTTGTTCCCGTGATTCTGTGAGCGCCACCTGCTCCTATTCAGGTGTCTGCCACTACTGGAGGTAGGCGGAGCAAATTTGGTCGCGGGAGGATTCATGCATGTTTTTTTTTCTGATAATGTCATTAACCCCAGGTTCTTCCCAAGCTAAAGACCAACGAGCAGCAAATGCTGCTCAAGACCACGTGATAAATAGCATCGATTGTCGATGTTTCCTGAGCATTTATTTATTTTTGCTAATGTGCATTTATTATATGGCAGGCCATGTCCTATGTGTGAGGATTCATCGAATCTTCCCAGCAAGCTCTCTGAAGTCAGCACTTTTACTAACTCACCGAGGCTAGGGCAGGTGAGGCTACCTACTCAATGCCATATGGACAATGTCAGATAAAGCTGAGACTAGAATTCAAACTTATTGGCCCCAGTCCTCTTATTCTGCACCATGAGTATGAGTTCCTGCTCATCACAGCATTCACAGAATGTAAGGTGATATCCCTATTTTTACCCATGCTGGACATTTCTAGTGTGGCAGCACTGATAGGGGATCTACTGTCCAGGGTGACCTCAGTACTGGGTTTCCTGACAAAGCCTTTGATGCCACAGCATTTTGGAGCCTCTGGCTAGTAGATCCCAGGAGACAGGGTGCAGGCGCGTGGTAGATGCTTATTAAATATTTGCCAAATGCCTAATTGCTTTTTTATCACATGGGCACTTTACCAGTCCCCAAAACTCCATCCCTGGAAATGGGGTCTTTGGCCAGTCTTTTGGGGCAATCACATGCTGTCTGGAACTCTCACTGATTAGCTGAAGTTCTTGAAGATGGCAGTGTGCGAGACAGCATGGCAGAGGAAGAGGCGAGCTTCCAAGCTGCACTGTCAAAGCCTCCAGTGGCTGACCTCACTCACCTACGTAGGAGGCCTGGGAAGGAACTGGACCAGAGAGGGAAAGATCCTGAAAGTCCAGGGTTATCCCTACTGTTTCTCCAAAGCCCAGAGGTAAAGGACTAAATGTGTATATTAAAGATCTTCAACCCTACCCAGCAGAATGTCTGGATCCAATGAACTCTGAATAATCTAAGCATGCGAAGCCATTGAGCATGAAATAGTGGGAAATGAGCTATCTGTTTTACACATGTTCTGTCTTCTCAGCTTTCTAATTCTTGTGTAAGCAAGAACCAAGTGGACCCTTCATGTAATACTTATACAAATGCTTGTTCCCTTTAGCAGGTAAAGCCCTTCGTTTCAGTCAGTATGGTAACATGAAGCACCACAATTTCAGGAAAGAATCTGATTTTTAAAGATGAATGAAACAGGGGCTGGAGCAGTGGCTTAGCTGTTGCAGTGCTTGAGGACACGAGTTCAAACCCCAGCACCACACACACAGCAGAGTGTTGGAGTAACAAAAGTCACACGAAAAACTAAGTAAAATTGATTCTCTCTTTCTCTCTCTCACTTCCCCTCTCTCTTTAAAAAAAAAAAGGAATGAAATGTTCTGCAACAAAAACTAGTAGAGAGAATTGCTTCAGGAAATAGAGAATTTGCAGTGACTTCTATGGCAAACCGTACGACACAAATGCAAAACTTTTGAAACCATGCCTTAGAAATGTCAAGTAACTCCTTAGGACAAAGCAAAATTCTCCAGGATGTGGATAGGCAGAAACACCTACTTAAAAACCAAGGCATTTCACATGAGGGAAGGAACCACTTTTTATGGAAAGTTCCAGCAAGGTGTGAAGACAAAGTTGATTGCTTTACACAGTGTCAGCAGGTCATGGAGACTGGAGTTTCCCTAAAGCAGGTGCAGTGCAGTTTACCTGCAGTGTGGTCTGGGTGGAGGGCCTCTTTTTCGTAACTGGATCTGATTCTTCATAATCTTGCTCTTTTCACAGTGCATGACACTCTGGCCACACTGGCCTCCCTGCTGTGCCTTGAGCACTCCATGCTGCTTCTCCCGTATGCACCTGGCCCACTCCCTCACAGTCTTAAGTCTTTGCTCAAATAGCATCTTCTGTAATGATCCCATTTAAAACGACAACCCCACTCTTCTCTTGCTTGCATCTCGATCTCTCTTATACCTCCCTTTACTTTGTCTTTCCCTAGACAATAATAACCCTCTAATACACCATGAAAGTCTCCATCTGAGACAGGGGCACAAGTTAGGCAGTTGGTGTAGGCAGAATGACGGGGTTGGTAAGGAGGAAATTGACTGGCAGCCATGTTCCCTAAGAGGGCAAAGAGGACCCCTTTTTACAACCCCCCTGTCCTAACAAAGCCCTCTATCCAACAAAGGTGTTCCGGACACAGGCAGCTCCTCTGCTGACCAAGATGCTTATGGGCCCAGATCAGAGCTCCTGAACCCTGCTCCCAGGCATGGGGAAGGGAAGGAAATGATTAATCAAAGGGGGAGAATCTTGAAACTACAAGAAAGATGAGCTGGCCCGCCTCTTCGAGTTCTTGGCTCTGAGACTCCTTTCTCCTGGAGAAGTCTTTTATTTATCCTTTTTTTTAATTAAGAAATTTATTTGTTGAACAATCAAACATGCTTCTAACGAAAAAATGTAATATATATATATGAAATCTGAATATTAGATTACCCCCCAAGAGCCCCCCCCAATTATCCTTTCTTATATAAACTCTGTTTGCTTCCCTTGCTTTGGTGTCCCTCGGTTTCATTCTTCGACTCTGAGAAGACATGAACCCAACATCCACAAAACCAGCATAACATCTGTCCCCTGAAGGTGCAGGACCTTTATTGTGTTGATGATATGTCCAAAGCAGTGCCTGGCACAAGGCAGGCACTCATCAAATATTGGTTAAACGAATGGCTGAGTGATAGAAACACATAAATTTTTCCCCTTCTGTCCCCAATGCCCCTACTCAGATCATTTTCCCTCACCACCACCGTGCTGATGCATTTACTAACAGGCAGGATCCTTGCTGGCTGCATATTTGCAGCCAGTGGTCACGGAATTATGTCACCAGGGTGCTCGCTTACGATGGCAATGGGCTGAGGTTGCATCAGGGAAGGGACTGATGCAAACATGTTTCCAGTCCCCTTGGATGAAAATGTAAAAGGCATGCAGATAACCAAGGACCAAACCAACCAAGAGGCTGAACACATAATTGCCTCTGACACCACCAGAGATTGTCAGTTAGCAAATAGCTTTCGAGCCCTAGCTTTTGTGCCTGTGCAGCCGAGTGCCTGCTGCTCAGGTTAAAGGCCTGGAGGGAGGGCCAAACCCCATCTCCTCTTCAGTGGGTCTGCTCACAACACCTTCACCACACTGCATGCCAGGAAGTGGTGGAGGCTAGGCTTCTTGGGGACACCTCCTGGATTTCCCTCCTGAGTTCTGTGGCTCCGGCATCTTCCTTTAGGCCTCAGGGGCTCTGCAAATCAGCTTCCATGACTGCTGAGCGCAGCGCCTGCAATGTGGGAAATCCCCAGCTGGGGTTAATGGCCTCTGGCACTGTTCCTCAGCAATCCACTAAGGGACCCTCAGTGTCCTTGCCTGACCTTCAAGTTCCCCAAAGTCCCCACCCCCAACCCTATTTCCCAGAATCAGCTCCTCTCTGTTGCCAGGCGGGGCTCTTCTCCTTTAGCTGGGCTCTCCTTGTTTTCTTTTCCCCTTTTGCTCTTTCTTGCCTTTTCCTCTTTTCTCTTCTTACCAGCTCAACTTTGGAGCCCTGTTCCCCACTCAGGCTCCAAGGCCTCCCTCCCACCTGGCCCCTCCCACTCCCTTCTCTGCAAGCTCATGAGTACTGCTGATTGGAAGCCTTCCTCAGTCAAGGGCTTCTGAGAAAGAATATTGGACTTGTGTTGTTAAGCTTTGCTGGGCTTTTATCTTCATTCTTGTTTCCCAGGTACAGTCTGACCTTGGAAAACAGCCCTCCATAGCTGGAGGACACAGTGGTGGAGGACACAGCTTCATTCACTCATTCAACGGATATTTATGGAGCACTAACTAAAGGTTGATGTGCGACAAATCATATGCTGTTCATTCCATAGGAGCCCACATCTTCTGGAGATGACAGTGCAGTCCACTTTAAATTACAGTGCAGCACTGTGTGTGAATGGCACATTGTCTCCTGACTCATTGGATTGAGCATGGCTTTGGAGGCAGCCTCACTGACTCTGAATGCTGGTTCTGCCACTAACTGGGTGTGTGATCTTGGGTGGGTCACACAGCCTCTTAGAGACTTAGTTTCCTCTGAGTACAATGGAGTGATAACCCACACTTCCCAGAGTTGTTATTTTTCTATTGTCCTTTATTTTCTATTGCTCTTGGGCATCTGCTCTGCCTACGGCCCAAGGATGGGTGGACAGAAAGAGGGGCACAGTGTTTATAATTGCCAATGAGGGTGCCTTAGTTTCTTCTTCAGTCTTAAGGATCTTGGTGGAAGGAGCTGTCTCTGGGATGGATGTTCAGTTTTTCAGTCTCTTGTTGCCAAGACATGTCCTTTCTAAGACACAGTTAGGGCCAGTCCAGTGCTTCTCCGTCTGCAGTGATTAGTCTCCCAGGGGACATTGGCACTACCTGCAGATTTTGATGATCATTACTACTGGAGTGGGGAGACTACTGGCATCTAGCAGGTAGGGGCCAGGGATGCTGCTAAATATCCTACAAGACGCAGAAGAATGACATTGCTCACGTGTCACTAGTGCCAAGGTGAGCAACACTGGCCTAGTGAGAAGACTTGGAGGCCTCATGACTCGGCTTTCCTGCTGCAGCAGGTGGCTGCAGAGCCAGCTGCTTCCCAGCCCAGGCTCACAGTGCTGCATCTTGGCTCTCGCTCATGTGGTTGACTTTTCTGAACTTCCACTGTGACCTCTGCCTGATCTTTCTTGTGGGGTCACCTCTGCCCTTCTCACCTCAGCTCCTTGCCAGGCCTGTTGACTCTCCACTCACCCTCAGTACATGGGAGCTGAGGGAGGTCAGGGACACTGATTTAGGACCCCTCTCTGCCTACTTTATGCTGGGTGCCAATTTTACTCTGCTGAACCTATACCATTCGGCAGAGCAAGACCTGGTAATGAGAGTCACCTCTGGGGCTTCCAGTGAAGGGTTGAGTTAGTAAGACCCTTGACTTCCAGCTTTCCCCCAAACTATCTGAAGGCGTTGCCACCCCCTACTAGGATCTGTCTAGAGTGAGGGGAGGGTGCTGGACTCTTGGGTTTGACTGTTTATTTCTCCTATTTTTGCTCCAGTCAGGGAAGCCTTTCTTCCTTCTTTCCTTTCTTTCTTTGTCTTCTTCTTCTTCTTTTTTTTTTGGTCTTGACTGATAACTTACATCCTTCTGTTTGTATTCTTGTCCTTCCAGAATGGCACTTCTTCCTCTTCCCTGGGGCTATGGAATGTGTGATGAGGGAGTTGGATGAAAAGAACACACCATTCGTATTTGCCAAATATTATTCCTGTCATATAATAATGGATGTGGCATGTACGCTTCCAGGCCTCCTTAGTAGTGGACCACTATGTGCCTTCCATAACAGCTTTCCCCTCGCCAAGGGACAGAGGGAAGGAAGTGACAGAGCAATAGCACAGCAGCTTCTCGACCTTTGCCTGCAAACAAACTGTCCCTTGGCTTCTCCTGGATCCTCCTCCTTCACTCCCTCAACCTGGGGAGGGTGTCCTCTGAAGAAGTTATCTGGTCTTCCCTAGTGCTAGCTGCTAGTGCAGCTCAAAGGGCAGGTCAGCACCTGGGCACTGTTTCCCTGGTTTATCTATGGGAAAAGTTGCAGCTGTTAAGAACTTAATAAAGAATTATCTTAAGATCGATCAATCATCTCCTGACAGGGTTGAGAATTTGTCCATGTGTTCTGTTTAATAACAATGCTCAACTCACCTTTGCCATTCTCTGAGAAACATGTCCAAAGAAATCAATTGCATTCATCTTACTGTGGGTTCCTGAAATCTTAAAATATGAAGATGTATGCATTTATCTTCTGAAAATTCTGTTAGTCATTAGAGTTTATTAATAATTTGGCAATTTTTTTTTTATCATACAAATGCAATTAGGGAGGCTGGAGCGGTGGCTCCGCTGTTACCATGCTTGCCCAGCATGTGGAAGTACAGGAGTTCAAACCCCAGCACCATGTACACAATCAAGTCTTGGAGCAATGAAAGCCACATGAAAAACTAAAGAAAACATTGTTTCTCTCTCTCTCTCTCTCTCTCTCTCTCTCACTGTCCTTCTCTCTCTCTCTCTAAAAAGACAAAAAACAAATGCAATTAGGGGCTGGAGTGGTGGCTGAGCAGTTACAGTGCTTGCCTGGCATGTGCGAGGACATGGGTTTGTATCCCAGCACCACGTACATAACCAAGTGCTGGAGCGACGAAAGCCACATGAAAAACTAAAGAAAATTGATTCTCTCTTTCTCTTTCTCTCTCACTGTCCCTCCCTCTCTCTCTTAAAAAAAAAGAGATGCAACTAGATGGTATCAAGTCAGAGAAAAACAATGACGTTTTCCTTCCATAAATCCTTCAGGGGCAGGGGAACCCTTAGGCCTTTATATGCTTTTAATGGTCTTGTCATTTAAAACTTCTAGTTAAATCATTTTATCTTTATGAAGGTGATTTTAAAAAAGTATAACAATGTTTTACTGTAAATTATAATTTTATGAACATTAGAAATGCAAACTTGCAAATTTCTATTCATGTTTATATGTTAACATACTTAAGTACTGGCAGATGTTCTGTGATTAATAAGACATAATTTATATACATTATTTTGAGGTGTCTTTGGCTGGAAATGTTGGTTGGCAATATCCAAATTGTGGCTGAATATGAGTGATGATAATCAAGAGGGGCACCATCAATACGGCTCTCATGGCAAGTTTCGTTTCAACAGGAGAAGTAAAGGAGCTATTGATTGGAATTATGTTGTAAGCCCAACCATGATTTTAAATAGACTGGTGGGTCCAATGGGGAGCTTAATGGTGCTAAAATTAACCTTTTTATTGTAAGGTGCACACAACTGCCAGCAATCTTGCAGTATTTTGCGCATGAAGTTTACTTCTGGAATAAATTTAGGTCATAAAATAGCTGAAATGCCTCATTTGCATGTGTGGTTAGAAAATGAAATATAAAAGACTTTTCTTCTAATATCTGCAATGTCAACCAAGAATAGAGACCATTGCAATTTATTAAGTATCTTGAATTTGGGTTGCTATTTCATCTTAGGTCAATGGTTTCCATCTCTGCCTGCTATTAGAATCACCCGGAGGAGCTGGAGCAGTGGCTCAGCTGTTGGAGTGCTTGCCTGGCATGCACAAATGTGGGTTCAAAACCCAGAGCCACAGACACAAGTAAGTGTCAGAGAAACAAAGGCCAGATGAAAAAAATACATAACATTAATTCTCTTTCTCTGTTAAAAAAAAATCACCTGAAGAACTTTTTAAATGCAAAACAACAAAGCAAAACAGTAGACAAATTAAAACAGGGGGCTGGGTCCCCACATCTTTTTTTTCCTTCTTTTTTAAAGAGAAAGGGACAGTGTGTGTGAGAGAGAATCTATTTTATTTAGTTTTTCATGTGGCATTTGTTGCTTTGACACTTTGTTGTGTACGTGGTGCTGCGGTTTGAACCCACATCCTTACACATGCCAGGCAAGTGCTGTAACTGCTGAGCCACTGCTCCAGCCCTCCAGCATCTTTATTTAAAGCAAACAGGCAGCACGATATGATGCCTTTTGAAATCAAATGGATGGAGATGGATAGAATTATGCTTAGTGAAGTCTCCCAATCTCAGAGACTCAAGGGCCGAATGGTTTCTCTCATCTGTTGATGCTAGCATATATGGGGAAGCAGTAGGGCTGACGGCTAACCTAGCAAAGCTGCAAATTGAATGACTTTCAGAGCATTAGGGGGATGGCTCTATAGGATACTTG
>PVKS010051754.1:0-11180 GCA_004027875.1 Aplodontia rufa | reverse complement strand
TCAACACAATAGTACTGGGAGACTTTAACACTCCTCTATCACCAATAGACAGATCATCAGAACAAAAAAACAATAAAGAGATCTCTAGCCTAAACAACACCACAAATCAAACAGACTTAACAGATCTTTATAGAATATTCTACCCCAAATTGGCAAAGTATACCTTCTTCTCAGCAGCATATGGATCCTTCTCCAAAATAGATCATATTGTAGTTCACAAAGGATACCTCAGCAAATATAAAAAGTTGATATTATTCCATATATCCTATCACACCATGATGCCATGACCCTAATAATTAATAGCAAAAACCCTGGCACAAAACACACACATATGTAGAGATGGAATAACACCCTATTAAATGAAGAATGGATCCAAGAAGACATGAGAGCAGTAATTAAGGAATTCTTGGAAGAGAATGAGAATGAAGACACAACATATTGAAACCTCTGGGACAGCATGAAAGCATTCTTAAAGGGAAAATTTATTGCACTGAGTGTCCACATTAAGAATCAATAGAGGTCCCTAATAAGTGAGCTTATGTTCCACCTCAAATCCCTACAAAAGGAAGAGCAATCTATTCCCAAAGCCAGGAGAAGACAAGAAATAATTAAAATCAAAGCTGAAATCAATGAAATTGAGAACAAAAACATAAATAAAAAGGATCAATAAAACAAAGAGCTGGTACTTCAAATAAATAAATAAAATGGATAGAACCCTCGTTATTCTAACTAAAAGGAGAGAAAGCAAATCAACATCACCACCAACAAAATGGGGGTGATCACCACTGACGCCTTTGAAATCAAACAGATTATCAGAACATTATTTTGAAAATAATTTTTCAAACAGATTATCAGAACATTATTTTGAAAAACTATATTCCTCTAAATCAGATAGTCTGGATGACACGGACAAACTTCTAGACACATACAACATCCCCAAATTGACACAGGATGAATTTGAAATCCTAAACAGCCCAATAGCAGGCACCAAAATCCATATAACAATTAAAAGTCTTCCAAGGAAGAAAAGCCCAAGACCTGATGGATTCTCTGTGGAGTTTAACCACACCTTTGAAGAAGAGCTAACATCTCTCCTTATTAAGCTATTTCAAGAAATTGAAGAAGAAAAAACTCTCCCAAACACTTTTTATGAAGCAACCATAACTCTGATTCCAAAATGGAACAAGGACACATCAAAAAAAAAAAAAGAAAACTACTGACCAATATCCCTCATGAATATCCACGCAAAAATCCTTAATAAGGTTCTTGCAAACTTCATTCAAACACATATCAAGAAAATAATTCATCATAATCAAGTGAGCTTCATTCCAGGCATGCAAGGCTGGTTCAACATACACAAATCAATAAATGTGATTCATCACTTAAACAGAATTAAGGTAAAAAAAACCATATGATTATCCCAATAGATGCAGAGAAGGCATTTGATAAAATTCAGCACCCATTTATGCTCAAAACTCTAGATAAAATAGGGATCAAAGGAACTTATCTTAACTTTGTAAAGACCATATATGCCAAGTCCTCAGCTAGTATAATACTAAATGGAGAAAAGTTGAAAGTATTTCCACTGAACTCAGGAACAAGACAAGCCTGCCCGCTTTCACTACTTTTATTCAATATAGTCCTCAAGAACCTGGCTGGAGAAATCAGGCAAGAGGAGGAAATCAAAGGGATAAGAATAGGAAGGGAGGAAGTCAAACTATCCCTTTTTGCTGATGACATAATCCTATATCTGGAAGATGCAAAAAAACTCCACCAGAAAACAACTAGGGCTAATAAACAGATTTGGCAAAGTAGCAGGCTACAAGATGAACACCCATAAATCAATAGCTTTTCTATATGCCAACAATATTAAGGCAGAAGAAGAAATTAGGAAATCAATCCCATTCACAATATCCTCTAAAAGAATAAAATGCTTGGGAATTAATCTAACAAGAGAAGTAAAAGACCTCCACAAGGAAAATTATGACACAACTGAAAATAGAAATTGCAGACGACCTGAAAGATGGAAAGATGTTCCATGCTCTTGGTTAGGCAGAATTAATATAATTAAAATGGCCATTCTGCCAAAAGCACTATACAGATTCAGTGCAATCCCCATCAAGTTTCCAATGTCATTCTTTGCAGATACAGAAAAAGCAATTCTCAAATTCATGTGGAACAACAAGAAACCCAGAATAGCAAAAACATTACTAAGCAAGAAAGATGAAACAGGTGGTGGTGCAATACCAAATCTATATTTATACTATGGAGCTGTAGTATTAAAAACAGCATGGTATTTTTACCAAAACAGGAATGAAGAGCAATGGAACAGAATAGAAAATTCTGAGATAAACCTACAAATCTTTTAACTTCTGATCTCTGACAAAGGGGGTCAAAATATAACATGGAGGAGAGACATCCTATTCAACAAATGGTGCTGGACAAGCTGGACAGCCATTTGCAGAAAATTGAAATTAAATCCTTGACTCTCACCTGGCATAAAAATCAAATCTAAATGGATCAAGGAATTAGATCAACTGCTGGAATAAAAATTAGGACCAACAGTCCAGCATATGGGAGTTGGCAACGATTTCCTCAATAAGATTCCTAAAGTGGAAGTAAAAACTCAACAAGTGGGATAAAATTAAACTAAAAGGTTTCCGTACAGCCAAGGAAACAGTCAAAACAATCAAGAGACAACCTACAGAATGGGAGAGAATCATGGCCTGCGATCCCTCTGACAGGGGACTAATATCCAATATTTACAAAGAACTCAAAAAACTCCATAACAAAAACTCAAACAATCCAATCAATAAATGGGTCAGAGAGCTAAACAGAAACTCAACAGAGGACATTGAGCAAGCCAATGAATATATGAGATTGTGTTCTAAATCACTGACAAACAGAGAAATGCAAATCAAAACTACATTAAGATTTCACTTCACTCCAGTCAGACTGGCAAAGATGAAGAATACAAACAGTAACAAATGCTGGAGGGGTCGTAGGGAGATAGGAATACTAGCACACTGTTGATGGAACTGCAGACTAGTTCAGTCACTCTGGAAAGCAGTGTGGAGACTCCTCAAAAGATTAGTGATGGATCCACCTTATGAACCAGCTATCCCTCTTCTGGGTATTTTGCCAGAGGAGTTAGAATCAGCACATTACAGTGACACAGCAAAATCCATATTCATAGCAGCTCAATTTATAATAGCTAAATTATGGAACCAACCCAGATACCCCTTACTGGATGAGTGGATCCAAAAGCTTTGGTATATAGGGAGGGGGATGCGGAGGGGGAAGGGTTTATGAAGAACTCCTAGGAGACTGGAGAGTGGGAATATGGGGGAACCGTCTCAGAAGCAAATGCCATTCCTCCACAAGATACCCATTTCATGCAAGAGTTCTTCTGGGGGAAACAGCAACAGGGGAAACCCAAGCTGGGCATCCATGATTTGGCATTACCCCTGGATAACCAAGTATATATACATTGGTTATTGGTGGTTTGATAATGTTTCCCCCTCAATTGTATCTCTATATACATCTAATAAAAATTTTTTTAAAAAAGCTTAAAAAAAAAACAAAAGCTTTGGTATATATACGATGGAGTTCTACTCAGCTATTAGAAACAATGACATTGCATCTATTGAAGGTCAATAGATGGCATTTGAAGAAATCATACTGAGCAAAGTTAGGCAAACCCAGAGTCAAGGGTCAAATGGTGTCCCTCATTTGTGGAGACTGGACCTAAACCCAGGCTTGGGAGTAAGGTAGACAAACTCATGTATTAGATCCATAGAATAAAAATGCAAAATGTTAATATTTATGCGATACAGTTGCAAGATACTTCTTAAGATATTTGAACAAGCTATGCTGCATACCTGTATAAAAACGTAAATGTTTAGTCCTATTGTGAAATATTTTGAAAAATAACAAGGGATGATAGGAAGGGAGGAGAAGTGGAAATGTTAGAACTGAGATAAAGCAAGGTACATTCCAAGTAGTCATAATTGTCACTATAGCCATATATATATTAAATGTTCTTCATGGGTATAAGAATTATATCACTGTATTTGGGTTTTTTAGGAAAAAATATAGGACCCAGAAGAAAGGCAAGGGATCAGGAGATAGGAGGAGGGAGGTAGAGGGGTGTGGGGGGTGTTATTGAACAAATTGTATCGCTGATTTGTGTGCATCTAGGAATATGTGACAACTAATTCCATCATTGTGTAAAACTATAATGCATTAATACAAAAATAAATTTAAAAAAGAAAAAATGGAATTAATCAGATTAGAGCAAGCAACCTAGCTATATTTTTCTTGGAAGTATTGAGATCAGTGTGCTTTGGAAAGTTAAGACTGGTAACACCATCAGCTACCAAGAACTATGAACAGAATCTAAAAAAGTATAGTTTTGTTTGAGCAATCAAGAATTCTCTTTTACTGAACCAAGGCAACAGATTCAAAAGAAGATTCTCAGAGGGGGAAAAAGAAAAAGAAGAAGAAGAAAAAGAAAAAGAAAAAGGTCTTTCAACCTGAGAGATCTAGAGCTACATTATTATTTCCCAATGAAATGATCATTAGCTTCTGAAGAAATACTTTATTCTTCAGAAAGCAACTAAGCACTGTGTTGTGGAAAGTATATGAAGATGGGTGAACTGTGCTTGAATGAGGAAATTTGAAATTTGGACTCAAATTCTTCTGTCTTTTTTCTTTTAAAATTTGGTTACAATAAAGTATTGATTTATTTTTTCCCAAATCAGTGTTTTCCCTTTGTAATTATTTCTTATCAATTGCTGGAGCTACTGAGTTCTCTAGGTCTTTTCTTGATATTTATGAAAAACATAGAATCTACTGTGATTTAAGTAAGTTTGGCAGAAAAGATTCATATCCTTCTTACACTTTCTTTTGATACTAGCGTGGAGTTCATAGAATATATTTTAATGCTTCATATCCTATTTGTTGTATGTTAAGAGAATTGGATGCCCAAAATAAAGGATTTTGAGGGTTTGTGACTCTTTTAAAAAAAAAGTTAGAGTCAGAGTCACAGCCTAGAAACACACCCTTTATGAGTTGTCGTGCAAGGAGCTCATTTACAGTTCTTCCTCTGGAATTCCCGCTGCTAGTGTCCTGGGAACCAGCTTGAAGAATCGTGAGTTTGTTTGTTTTTTGCCACTAAAATAGAACTTTATTATTGATTTTAGAAATGCAGTAATGTACTACATAAGGATGTTTCAGTCAACGGTTAGTATATACAGTGGGTTTGTCTCATAAGATTACATCACTATGACATCATAGCTGTCTTTTTTTTTAACCTTCTGTCATTAATGTAATTTTTTTTATTCGATTAACATGGTCTTACAACTAGGAGGGGTTCCTCGTCAAACAATCAAGAACAAAAGTGTAACGACGGAAGAAGCCAATATTGATGCCAGACCATGGTTTCCCCCCTTTGGGTTCCCCATGGTTCCATGTTTCACTTTACTTAAGACCCAAGCTAATTGGACTTCTCCTGGAAATCAGAGGTTCCCCTAAGGTTAGATTCCCCCATACTACCTCCCTCTGGTCTCCTTGATGTCCTTCCTATTCCCTTTCCCCCTCCCTACGTCCCCTATAACCTAAGCACAGTTCCCCATGATCATGTAAGAATTCATACATGATGAGGTAGTTGATTGTTAGGTTAGCCATCTAACGTACTGATTCTGCTTATATTCTAGCATCCACAAATGAGAGAAAACATTTGGCCCTTAAGTCTCACAGTTTGGGATACTTCACTCAGAGTGAGGTCAGGCTGTGGTAACGAACAACTCTGAAGATCTCAGTGGTGTGCCACCAAAAAGTGAGTATTCCAGGTGGGCTGCAAATACGAATGATTTTCCAGGGCAAACACTGCCATGTGATGCGGTGACCAGGCCACTTCAGTGCTGAAGCTCCCCTGTTTTTAGCAGATCTTCCTTCATGATCCCTGTAGCTGGGAAAGAATCAGCCACAAGGTCTCAGCTGGGCTTGCCTCAGCTCAGGCCCCAAGGTGACTCTTGCCTACATCCATCTGACTGGGGCAGTCACAGCTCTGGCCAGTCATGGGGGGCTGAGAAGTGCAGTTTTCCATGTGCCCAGAACAGGAAAGAACTCTAGTTGTAGGCACTTGTAACTTCCACCTCCTGTCTGAGTAGGGTTATGGAACACTCTGAAATTAGAAACAGTGATTGTACATTTTTTAGGAAGAGAGGAGAGAAATTTTAGCTTTCATCAGATTCCTCAGAGAGAAACTCATCATTTAAAATTTCTAACCATCTTGTTTTTAAAGTGTAGATTCATAAAAAAGAAAGCTTTGAAATTCATGAATCATTTACAGAAGTTGAATTTAAAGACCTCCTCCCAGATTTTATAATACAGATCCATGCGTTGGCCTCACAACCCATAATTATCTTGCCCCATGCTGCCTGAATGATTTCAGTTGCTAACTATGCTACAACTGTCCTAAATTCTGGTCACAGGTAATCTTCCCACATTAAAAAAAATATCCTGATTGCTCTAAATAGATTAAAGGACTTTCAACATGGAATGAATCAGTTGAATCAGATCGATAATTTAGCAACGTTTATAACTTCAATGTTCTGAAAGAACAGGTGTTTGTATTAGGAAAAAGATTAAGTCGGGAAGAGAATAAGTGAGAATGAGAGGTATGCTTACAATTCAGGGAGAAGGTGAGATTTCAAGATATTGGCTATGGCGGTACACACAGTGGTACATGCTTGTAATCCCAGCTGCTCTGAGGCGGAGGCCAAAGGATCACAAGTTCAAAGTCAGCCTCAGCAGTTTAGCAGGGACCTGAACAACTTTATGACACCCTGCCACAAAATAAAAAATTAAAAAGAGCTGGGATGTAGCTAAGTGGCAAAGCATCTATCTATTTATATGTATATATGTGTATATATATATCTATATTTATCTCTCTCTCTCTCTCTATATATATATATATATATGAAGTTGTCAGCTATGCTTTAAAGATATTCAATAAAATTCTACTGTAAAAAGTAGACTATTCAACACACAATTCCACAGTTGAGATCTTCCTTGTGCGCTGTGCTCATTGCTGGGTCTACAATAATAGCTCCCCTGTGCTGGATAACAGTCAGCTTGGAATTGTATATTTAGAGTGGTGTAAGCTTTAAGTAGCAAAATATCTGGCTAAAAGTAGCTTTGGAAATCGAAAAGTTGGGGGAATTGGAGAGATGTTGATCGAAGGACAGAAATTTTCAGTTAGTAAGAGTAAGTTCAGAGATCTATTATACACCATAGTGACTATAATTAATAGCAATATGTTGAAAATTACTAAGAGAGTAAAGTTGAAGTGTTCTTACCATGAGAACAAATTTGTGAGGAAATAGATATGTTAACTAGCCTGTTTGAACCATTCATATACATATATCCATATATGTATATACACATCATGTTGCACACAAGTAGAATGAGTAAAATTTTTGTCAATGAAACAGAATAAAATAGGGGAATTTATCTCCAATAAAATATGGCAGTAATTACAGGTTGGTTAATTTAGCATCCAGGGGATCCGTTAAGCCTATGGATGCCATCTATGCTCTTTCCACCATGCTCAGCATCTTGAGGATGAGAGTTGGGCACGGCAACCTCAGCCATCTCATACTCACACATCAACATTTAAAGTCAGGAAAAAGAGAATGCCCTTGCTTTGCACCCTATTTTAAGAAAGAAATAACAACATATTACAGTGACACAGTGACATCAATGTTTATAGCAGCACAATTCACAATAGCTAAATTATGGAATCAACCCAGATGCCCTTCATTGGATGAGTGGATCCAAAAACTGGGGTATATATACATATACAATGGGGTTCTACTCAGCTATTAAAAAAATGAAATCATGACTTTTGAGGGTAAATAGATGGAAATGGAAAAATTATGCTGAGTGAAATAAGCTAAACTCAGAGACTCAAAGGTTGAATGTTTCCTCTCATATGTGGAAGCTGGAGTAAAACTAAGGACAGGGTGGAAGATGGTCAAGTTTACAGAACAGACTTACCAAAGCAGAATAGCATATGATCTGGGGGAAATGTAGTTATGAAGGGGGGGAAGAGGGATAGGCGGAGGAGGAAGGAGGAAGAATAAGGAGGGAAAAGGGGGGCTATAAATACTGTATGGTATATTTTATTCCTCAATGAAGGTAAATAATACTCAAATAGGCATTTAAAACTAGAAAATTAAAAATTGATTATATATGTATATAAGTATATGCATATACATTAGTATCTGTAATAGCGGGAATGCAGTGGAGTGGTGGGGGGTTTGGGGATCCTGGGTAAGGATTGGATTCAAGTTACATTGTCATTATGTACTCATGTACAATTGTGTGACAAGTCCCTTCATTAGTAAGACTGTGTTGCACCAATGAAACAACAACAAAGAATGAAGAACACTTTCCCAGGAGTTCCTCAGATTTTCTTCTCTTATATCATTAGTTAGAAATGTATCATGCATCCTCCCCTAAAGCTGTGTCATGTATAACAAAGTCACAGTGACTGGCTTATAGAGTACTTATTTAGCCACTGTGATGGGGAAAGGGCACCTCACCTGGGGACATGGCAGCTTGGGAGGTGAGAACAACCAGGCTTCTGTGCACAGGTAAGAAGCTGGGCAAGGGCCACTGGGGAGGGAGCCAAGGGGCCTTCTACATAGCTGCACTCTGTCCTTGGAGAGTTAAGACAACCCGTGAGGAGGGCACTATTGTTTTCCTCTTTGTTTTAGACTAATAACTCCTCTAATGCTTTATTGGTAATTAAATGATGGAGGCTGATTTCAAAACCAGATCCTGTGCAAAAGCCTATAAGCTTTTATACCATAAGCTGCCTCCGTTCCCCATCTCCCTCTTAGAGAGGAGGTAAAGATTATAGTAAGGTTGCTCAGCTCCATCAGCTGTGAGGTGGTGGAGTTGGGATCCAAGCAAAGAGACTTACTGGAAGCCCAAATTCCTCACGGCATGAAGCGTGGGGACTGTGGTCACAGATTACCTGTCCCTGAAGTGTGTCCCTCCCCCATTAACAGCGTCATCTCTTCTGGGATTCCCTCAATTTCGTACTTTAGTTTGTTGTTCCAGAATGATTGGAAAAAATGTTATCGTAGACTATAAATAAGGAACGTTGGGGTAATTTTGGTGGAGAATGTGTAATGAGTTTTCTATTTACCTTAATCTCATCCCCATCCCAAATGTTATGTTGATAACCTGCAACAGTCTGGCATAAACAATAATTCTTCTGACTTTCAATGTTTCCTTAAATTTAATTAGAGTGAAGTGAAATGGAAAAGCATAAGTATTTTCTCAGAAAACTAAGAATCATAGTTATTTTTAATATATATATTTAGATAGATAGGTAGAGAGAAAGGGACAGTGAGAGAGAGACAGAATCAATTTTATTTAGTTTTTCATGTGGCTTTTGTTACTCTGAGACTTGGCTGTGAACATGGTGCTGGGGTTCGAACTCTAGTCCTTTTGTGCAAGCCAGGCAAGTGCCGCAAACACTGAGCCACCGCTCCAGCCCGAGGAATCATAGGTTCAATGAACTAAATAGAAATTCAGAATTGATTCAATCTAATCACCTCTCCTCACCCTGAATTTACATATGAGGTAGTTTTCCCAATGCAAAGAATTGCAGTATGTAAGAATACTGACACTAAAAAAATGACTTATCAAATAATTGTTTGATACATTCTACAACACATTATCCACACCAGAGTCTCAATGACACCAACATCAAACTAACAATGGTAGCCACTGAGAGCAGTTCAAATATTTTGCGGGGGGAGGCATTAATTTAGGATATATCCCACTCGAGATGTACAAGTTTCCCTGTTTCAAAGTTGCTAGGAATTTTTTCCTTTCTGTGTGAAATACATTACCAACTTAATACATATTTATAATCATTAGCTTTATTATTTTTTTATTTTTAGAATTTTAGGAACCCCTTCTGCCTTTTCCAAATTTATTTTTGCTAGCCTCCTTTTAGAAGTGGATGGCTCTGGTTTAGATGCAAAGATGTATACAATAAGCCTGAAAGGATTTCTCCGCAAAACAGCAAGGGCACCATCCAAATGTACAAAGTTTCTGTCTCTGCAGAAACAGATTTGCACATTCGGCTGTGTGTGCTGGGGACTGAACCTGGGCCTTTGCACATCTCCTGCGCTCCACACTCTCCTACGGAGCCATACCTCCAGGCTCTCCATGTAATTTAAGTTCACGTCCACCTCTGTCCTACTACACAATGCACTGTTATTATTTTTGTTTTAAAAAGTCAGTTTTCAAGAGCAATTTTAGAAAGAAATATATTAGTTTTACTGAGATGTATACACATATAGGTTTTTAAATTTTATTTTATTTTTTATATTTTGGTTGTGGTGGTTGGGGTGATGCTGGGGATGGAACCCAGGACCTTGAACTGCTAGGTAAGCACTCTACCACCGAGTTGCAGACCCAGCCTCAGGCATAATTCTAAGTGTCGTGTTCTTCATTGCTTTGTGCAGATTCAGGTCTCTATCTGGATTCATGGTCTTTCAGTCTGAAGGACTTTCTTTAACATTTCTCTCACTGGTGTGTTGGTAATGGATTCTCTTACCTTTTTTTTTTTTTAATTTAAAGAGAGAGGGACAGTGAGAGACAGAGAAAGAGAGAAACAACTTTACTTAGTTTTTCACATGGCCTTAGTTGCTCCAACACTCAGTTGTGTACGTGGTGCTGGGGTTTGAACCCGGGTCCTCGTGCTTGCCAGGCAAGCGCCGAAACTGCTGAGCCACCGCTCCAGCCCCTTCTCTCACCTTTTGTATGCCTGCTTATGTTTTTTTTTTTTTATTGATTTGTACGAGGGATCAAACCCAGCAGCACTTAACCACTGAGCCACATCCCCAGTGCTTTTGTATGCCTGGGGGGAAAATATTGTTTCTTTGTAGTTATACATGACAATAGGATTCATCTTAACACAGTTATACAAGCATGGAATATAAATTGTTCTAATTCAGTCCCCAGTACTTCCCCCTTTTTCTACCGATCTTTCTGCTATTATAGCTTTTTTCTTTTTAAAATTAGTGTCCAAAAACTGTGGTACATTTATACCATGGAATTTTACACAGCAATTAGAAACAATGATATTG
>PVKS010051753.1:0-10344 GCA_004027875.1 Aplodontia rufa | reverse complement strand
ATCTCTCTGCTAGGGGCTGGGGAAGGGGAACTGGGAAGTTATTGTTCAATGGAAATAAAGCTTCAGTTGGGGGTGATAAGGAAGTTCTAGAAGTGGGTGGTTGCGACTGATAGCTGTGTAGTAATGCGAATATACTTAATACCATCCTAGGTCACCCTAACAGCTTCTCTGGGGACACTGAACACCCTTGCTGATGTCCCAGACAGTGTGGTGCAGGGAAGAGGCCAGAAGCAGCTGATTATTTCAACCAGTAGCCGGGAGCTCTTGAAGTTCATCCTCCAGCACGTGACATACACCAGCACAGGGTACCAGCACCACAGGGTGGACACGGGTAAGAGCCAGCTTTGGATTGCAGATGCCTAGGGAACTAGCAAATTCCACTGGAACTCTTGAGTCTTCTTCCTCCAGGAAGCCTGCCTGCTTTTAAAATTCTTCATTTGCGTCTGTTTCTGACACCACTTAACTTCCCAATGACTGGCCCAATGCTATCATTGTCACTGATCCTGTAGAGTGACTCAGGGACAGAACAGATCATTCATGCTGCTCTGGTAGCACAAGGTGGGCTCACTGAAGGAAGCTGTTAGTGCTCTGTCTTACAGACCCCTGAAGTAATCAACTTACAGAGGGGGAAGCTTTGTTATGCCCACAGTTTAGGTTTCAGTCATGATTGATTGGTCCCTTTGCTTGTGGGCCCTCGGGGAGGCAGCCCATTGTGGAGGGGAGCACATGGATGCCAAAGAGAACAGAAGGGGAAGGGGCTAGGGTCCCACTGTAGCCTTCAGGGGCACAGGTGAAGACCCCCAGGCTCCCCACCTTTTAGAGGCTCCTCCACCTCCAGTAGTACCACTCTGGTAACCGAGCCTTCACTACATGGCCCTTTGGCACCGACCAGTTTGGTTACCCACTCCCTGCAGCTCTCAAAGCTACGTCTTCAGCTGTGGAGGAGGAGGAGCCAATGTGTGCTCAATATCCTGCCCTGGGCACTGACAGAAAGAAGAGTGTGGGGACTCAGTTCCTCTCCCCACCCCAGAAAGCTCAGGGGGAACAATCCCTGCCATCCTCAGGGCAGCCTCGGTTTCCTTCTGCATCGATTAAAAGCACCCTTGTCTCTTGGTCAGTCCCACAAGATGCATTCCCAGGGCACCAAGAGAAGAGGAGCGCAGCACGGGACAGATCACTCGTAACCCCTAGCTCAAAAGACTGTCCTTCCCACTTCCAGATTTTAAAGTGTTTCCCTTCAGGAAAGGACCCTGTGAGTAAATGCAGCAGGAGGTCCCTGCCCCACTGTAGGGGGATTTTTTTTGGGGGGTACAGGAGATTGAACCCAGGGGCTCCTTAGTGCTGAACCACATCCCCAGTCCTTCTTTTGAGAGAATCTCACTATGTTGTTTAGGGCCTTGCTAAGTTGCTGAGGCTGGCCTTGAACTTGTGATCTTCCTGCTTCAGCCTTCCAAGTTGCTGGGATTAGAGGCAGGCGGCACCATGCCCAGCTACTATCCTGCTTTTGTAGACAGAGAAGTCAGTGGCGTGATTTATTCCAGGTGTGCAGATACCACATTGCAATTGGTCTTAATCCAGACCCTTGCATCCACAGCCCCTCCACACAGCAACTCTCACGGGGGAGGTGACAGCTTCTGGGACATTCGTCAGGAGCCCAAATGCCACAGGCTCTAGGGCTCCTCAATCTTGTCTCTACCAGGACTCTCCCTACCACCTTCACCTGAGCCCACCACGTCAGCCCCCCTGGGGCCGCGTGGAATTTGGTCCAGATATGACGCTGCTCAGGCTGTGACCCATTTTCTCCTCCAGTGAGTTTGAAGTCCGAGTCCTCAGTGGCCAAGTTCCCAGTGACCATCCGCTATCCTGTCATACCCAAGTTATATGACCCGGGACCAGGTAAGGCCCTTGTCCTCAGAGCTGCCCAATGATCCTACCGAGCTACTGGTTGAAATTTGGAGGGGTCATCTATGAGATGGAGAACAGGTCACAACCTCAGGGCTGAAGGGATTACTGAGCACAAGCTTTTTTGTGTGTGTTATTTTAAAAGAGAGAAACGGTGGGGGAAGAGAGAGAGAGAGAGTCATCTGTATTTAGTTTTTCATCCGGCTTTGGTTGCTCTGACACTTAGTTGTGTATGTGCTGCTGGGGTTTGAACCCAGGTCCTGACTCCGCATGCCAGGCAAGCGCTCCAACCACTGAGCCACTGCTCCAGCCCCATTGAGCACAAGTTTTGTTTGCAGGAAAAGACTTCTAGGATACATTTCCCTAACATTGGTTCATTGTGTTTACTTACTGAGTGATTCATGCTTATTTTGAATAAAAGTAAATTATAATTTTTGTGTGGGTGGGGAATTGAACCCAGTACCACTTAACCACTGAGTCGTATCCCCAGCCCAATTTTTTTTTTTTAATTTTGAGACAGGATCTCACCAAGTTGCATAGGGCCTTGCTAAAATGCTGAGTCTGGCCTTGAACTTGCAAGTCTTTTGTCTCAGCCTCCCAGTCTGCTGGGATTATAGGTGTGAGCCATCTGCCTGGCGAATTATAACATTTTAATAAGCAACAGCAAAAAAAAAAAAAACAAGAATGATACTGGAGAATGAATAGACACATCAACGGAATCAAATTGGAAATCCATAAATACTGTGCAATAAAGGTAGATTTTCAAATTAAAGGTGACAAATTAACTTTTTTTTAAAAGAGAGAATCAATTTTATTTAGTTTTTCATGTGGCTTTTGTTGCTCTGATACTTCGTTGTGTACATGGTGCTGGGGTTCAAACCTCTGTCCTCACGCATGCCAGGCAAGCGCCGTAACCGTTGGGCCACAATTCAAAGATGAATCATTCGAGAAATCACGTGAGATCACTGTGTAGCTATGTGGAAGATAAAATGCTGAATCTATCTCACAGCTCACACCAAGATAAATTTCAAAAACATCAGATATCTAAATATTTCTTAAAATACTAGGGAAAAAAGCTCATGGAGTTTGAAAAGTAATGTTATCATGTAAGGGATGACCTAAAACTCACCATAAAGAAAAGGATATGACATTTTAGAATGTTTTATGGCAGAAGCTACCATAAGCAAAGTCAAAAGACTCTTTTTTTTTTTTTAATTTGGTACTGAGGATTGAACCCAGAGGCCCTTAACCTCTGAGCCAAATCCCCAGCCAATTTATTTTTTATTTTGAGACAGGGTCTCACTTAGTAACTTAGGGCCTCAGGAAGTTGCTGAGACTGGCTTTGAACTTGTGATCCTCCTGTCTCAGCCTCCCAGGCAAGTCCCTGGGATTGTAAGCATGCACCAACATACCCAGCACAAATCAAAAGACAATTGACGAATTAGGGGAAAAAACATCTCCAACAGAAAGTAAAGTCTAATTTTACTTAACAGCACCTGTAAGTTAAATAGGAAAAGAACACCATAGGCCAATGGTGAAGCACTCAGTTCACACAAAACTAAACTCAAGAATACTTTCAGTCAGTAAAATACATGCTCAACATACTCTTTACCGCTGACCCCAGAATCCAAATAATACTTATGCAATCATTTAATTCTGGAAAATTCACAATCTAAACATTTCTATCGCTTATAGGGGAGACGTATACAAGAATCAAGAGGCTGGGGAGTGAGCGATGTGGGGGTAATACTGGTTTAGGAACAAATGCATATCATACTGGTACTTTATATGCATTTATGGTTGTATAATAAATAAAGTTCTTTTAAAAAATAACATATATGCTCAAGCCTGGTGTGGTAGCACAGCAACTGTGGAAGCTGAAGCGGGAGGATCATGAGTTCAAAACCAGCCTCAGCAATTTAGCAAGACCCTATTTCAAAATGAAAAATTAAAAATGGGTTGGGGATGTGGCTTAGTGTTTAAGCACCCCTGGGTTCAATCCCTGGCACCAAAAAATATAAAAAGAAAGAAATAAATATCTGTGGTTAAGAAAACTGTGTGTGAGGGACTACAGATGGAGCTCAGGGGTAGAGGGTTCACTTAGCATGACCCAGGCCCAGGGACTAATTCCCAGTACTGAAAAAGACAAAGAAAAGAGAGAAAATGTGCACACAGAAAACACCTTTCCATCCAGGAAACAGGCACTAAGGAACACTGAAACTGGCCCCTTTGGAGGCCATTTGTCAATATGTATCAGCATTTTAAATGTGTATCCCGTTTGGGTCACCAATGCATTTCTAGAACTGAAAAAAACAGGGGAGATTTTTTAAAAGAAAAATTTTTAAAAAAGGAGAATGGTCCTGGGGACAGTTTACTTGTCTCTTCGCCCTGGTCTCTTTTCCCCTCCATCAGACTTAGTAGGAGAAGAAGGAAAGGTGCAAGACAAGGATTTTAGGGAAATCTGGAATGACTTCTGATTTCTGTCATCCTGAGAAAGTGGCTGTGCCTGGGCTGCAGGCACCAACAGTCCTTGGGGTGTGGCCTTCAGCAGAGGTGACTCCACCCACACCAACCCCCCCTGACCTCCACAAGCTGTCAGCTGGCTCCACCTACAGTGGCTGCATCCAGAGCCCTCACTCCAGGTTCCAGCTGTTTCAACCTGGGCTCTTTTCCATGGAAATCTGGCCCTTCTCAATCTTTTATGTAAGTCGTGTGCCTCAGGATGGACAATGTAATCCTTCCAAGCTCCAATCTTCCTGAGGACCTTACCAGGTGGGTTTCTGCTGGGACTTGGATCTGATGGCAGGGGCGGGTCTCAAGTCCTTTAGTCCTTTTCTCCTCTTCCTGGGCTCGGTGACCTCCACATGGAACCTCCTGAATGGTGGAGCTCTGTGCATTTCAACTCCCAGTGTTCAGCTGGAGGTCGGATGCAATAAAATACTAACGGGAGAGCAGAAAAGGAAGCATTCAAGCAGACAGCAGGAAGACGGCAGCGTGGAGCCAACAGAACCAGGAAAGGGAAGATGAGAAATTTCAGAGCTGGGTGTGGTAAAAGTCCTCATTTTCCACTCAAGCCCACACACTCTTAGGAAGTACTTCCTGGGTACAAAAGGTATGAGACCCTCAAATACCCACAGGCTGGGCATAAAGAAGCCCTCAGGGGACTGGAGCAGTGGTTCAGCACTTGCCTGGCATATGCGAGGACCCAGGGTCAAACCCCAGCCCCACATACACAACTAAGCTTTGGAGAAAAGAACCTCACATGAAAACATAAATAAAGATGATTCTCTCTGTGTGTTTAGAATAAAAAAAGAAAAAAAAACCCCTCAGGGCTGGGGTGAGGCTCCGTGGTAGAGCACTTGCCTCACATGTGTGAGGCCCTGGGTTCGATGCCCAGCACTGTAAAATAAATCAGGAAACACGAGAAAGTAAGAGAGGATGGCGAGGCTTCCTGCAAGACAGAACTCTGGCATCTCCTCCCTCCCCCTTTCGTTTTCAGAGAAGAAGCTCAGAAATCTGGTGACCATTGCCACCAAGACTTTCCTCCGCCCCCACAAGCTTATGGTCCTGCTCCAGAGTATTCGACAGTACTACCCAGATGTGACTGTAATCGTGGCTGATGACAGCAAGAAGCCCCTGGAAATTAAAGACGACCATGTGGAGTATTACACCATGCCCTTTGGGAAGGTGCGTCCCTCTCGGGTCTGGGGACACTTTGCTCCCAGGACAGGAGGGCCCAGGAGTCAAGCTGTGCCCCGATGGGGCTCCTTCAGGGGTCTTCACAGGCCAGCAGAGTCCTGGAGTGGGAGGGAGCGGGGCCTCCCCCCCCCCCAGTCACTTTGCTAATTCCAGATTCAGGCAGAAATCGGATCGCCCTCACTTTTCGGCATTGAGGTGATTGCTTTACCTTCCTTCGTATTTGGTGTGGAAATTGATACGGGTCCTTGTAAGTGACTTGATGTCTCTGACATCCCAAGGATTCCTGACATGAAGCTCCAGGAACAGAGACCTCTCTATCCCCACAATTCCACCCCAAGAGGGTCCATCCGCCTGCCTCCCCACCCCTCTCTCCCTCCCCCACCACTCCCCACCACCTTCCTGCGTGGACCAGGGAGGAAATGGATGTAATACTTATCAGATGTCCCCGCCTTGACATCTCTCAAGAAGTAGAAGAACCACAGAAACTGTAGTGAAAAAGGACTTTTGTCCACTCAGAGTTCACAGTCCTAGGAGGGACGTCCCAGCTTTTCTGTGCCACAGTCTTTGATCCAGAAAGTCACTGTCCCTCACCCAGTGCTTCTCAATCTTGGCTGCATATTGATTCACCCCATAGATTCGGACCAGCCTGGTTACTGGCAGCTCCTGGGTGATTCTCTTTTGCAGCCTGCGTGGGCAAGTGCTGATCTAAGCTTGTGCCACTTACAGGGCTGGTTTGCTGGCAGGAACCTGGCCATATCTCAGGTCACCACCAAATATGTTCTCTGGGTGGACGATGACTTTCTCTTCAACGAGAAGACGAAGATTGAGGTGCTGGTGGATGTCCTGGAGAACACGGAGCTGGATGTGGTAAGGACAGTTGGCAAGTTTACCCCAGGAGCAACCTGGCACATGGAGAAGGGGAGGGTGGAAGAGAAAGAGAAGAGAGTGAAAGGCAGAGCAGGAGGAGGAGGGAGGGAGGGGAGCTGACGTCAGATGAATCAGTGACACAGCCCTGGGCTTAGGAGCAAAGCACCAGGAATCAGGAGATGTGAGCTGTGCTGTTGCCTCTGGCCGGGGACTGAACCCCGGGGTGCTTAACCACTGTGCGCCATCCCTAGCACCTTTTCGTACTTTATGTTTGAGACAGGGTCTCACTAAGTTGCTCAGTGCCTTGCTGACTTGCTGAGGCTGGCTTTGAACTTGTGATCCTCCTGCCTCAGCCTTGGGAGTTGCTGCAGGTGTGCACCGCCGTGCCTGGCTTATGTGTTCTGCTTTTATTTTATTTATTTATTTTTTAAAGAGAGTGGGAGGGAGAGAGCAAAAGAATGAATCAATTTTATTTATCTTTCCGTCTGGTCTGTTTCCTCTGACACTTAGTTGTGAGATGGTGCTGGAGTTTGAACCTGGGTTCCTGGCAAGTGCTCTAACCACTGACCTAGCAATTCAGCCCTTTCTTCTGGTTTTATTTTTATTTTTAAATAAAGAGAGGGACAGTGTGTGAGAGAGAGAGAAAGTGAGAGAGAGAAACAGGAAGAGAATCAATTTTATTTAGTTATTCATGTGGCTTTGTTGCTTGGAGTCTTTGTTGCGTACCTGGTTCTGGGGTTTGAACCTGCGTCCTGCAGCATGCGAAGCAAGTGCCATTACCTCCTCCCCTCCCCTCCCGCCCCGTGTTCACTTTGTAAAATGCTGCATTTGCTCATTATTTCCAACTGGGGGGAGATTAAAGAGAAATGTGCTTCAGTTCTGTCACACTTTTTTTTTTTAGAGCCAGAGACAGTGAAAGAGAGAAAGAGAATCAATTTTATTTAGTTTTTCAAGTGACTTTCATTGCTCTGACACTTTGTTGTATATGTGGTGCTGGGATTCAAACCCGTGTCCTCGCACATGCCAGGCAAGCGCCATCACTGCTGAGCCACCGCTATAGCTCCCTGTCGTACATTTTTTGAAAAATGTAAGTACAGTGTAAGTCATCCTTGGGAGCCAGAAGTGTTTTGTAACTTGGATTTTTAAAACTTTTGTAATATTCCTATATATATCATGGGATGGGACCCTGGTCGTTTGCTTCATATAGACTTTAAACACGTATCCTGAGGGTGATTTTATACCCTATTTTAAATAATTTTGTGCATGAAGCCAAGTTCTTGGTGTGGAATTCGTGTGTCATGTTGCCACTCAAAATGTGTTGGGTTTTGGATCATTTAGGATTTCAGACTTCAAATAAAACTGCATCGGCCACACCTTGACAGACAGCAGCATACAGAGATGCCCCAGGAGCAGACATTGGGACGAAGGCAGCGTAGAGAAACTGCTCCCTGCAAGGAAACCTAGCAAACGCCCACTCCACAAAGGGACAGCTGAGACTAGGCTGCCTCCCGCCAAATTACCTTGAGGACAGGAGAGCTCTCTGCAGTGTGAGCAGAATACGGGTGGCAGTTGCCTGCCTTTTAGACTTGGGGAAATGCTAATTCACACCAAAGAGCTCTCCGGATAGGCAGGAATTCAGAGATCCAAATCATCCAGCCCTAGTGTGCTACCAACTGTGGCCACAGAGCAAGAAGAGAGGGAAGGGACTGAGGGGTCATTTGAGGGTAGATCCAGGAAGAGAGCAATTCTCCTTACACCTGGGGTGCAGTCCAGGGAGTCTTCCTGGAACAGGCAGGATGCTCTTGAACCATGTTTCTGTGCCCTCTGTCTAGGTGGGTGGCAGTGTGCTGGGGAACGTGTTCCAGTTCAAGCTGTTGCTGGAACAGAGCGAGGGTGGTGACTGTCTTCACAAGTTGCCGGGATCCTTCCAGAGCCTGGACGGCTTCCCCCGCTGTGTGCTGACCAGTGGTGTTGTCAACTTCTTTCTGGCCCACACAGAGCGACTCCAAAGAGTTGGCTTCGATCCGCGCCTGCAACGTGTGGCTCATTCAGGTGGGAGGCTGAAGAGTGGGGAAGGGGGCTGGGCTGGGCAGCCCCTCTGCCTTGTGTTCCCCTAGAGCCATGGCAGTGGCTCCTTCACTCAGACTAGGGAGCTCCTGGTCTTTCTTGCCTCCCTCCCCTCTTCACCTCTCGTCCACTCTGCCCCTGCCTGTCTGAGCAGCCTTCCCCCTCACTTCCCTATGGCTCTGTCCTGCTTAGGAGTCTTTTTCCCAGAAGCCCTTGCTGTGAAACTGCTGCTGGTCCCCACCCCTGCTTTCTCCTCTGTTCCTTCCACCCTGAAGCCCACGGTCCTGATCAGTGGAAGCCTGACCATGCCTCTGCCCACACCTCTGCCTGACAAATGAGCTGTTGGTCTCCCAGCCCCTCGGGACAGGCAGATTCCTGGAGTCCAGAGTGTGGCTTCACAGAGCGGTGTCCTCTGCCCCAGGACTGTCCTCACAGAGCTGACAGCATCCTCATTTCTTCTCCTGCTCTCCCTCCCTTCACAGAGTTCTTTATCGATGGGCTGGGAAGTCTGCTGGTGGGCTCGTGCCCAGATGTGGTTGTGGGTCACCAGCCCCGGAATCCAGCAGAGGACTCAGAGCTGGCTGCGCTGGAGAAGACCTACAGCAAGTTCCGCGCGAACACCCAGGCTCAGGTGCGGTTCAAACTGGCTCTGCACTACTTCAAGAACCATCTGCACTGCTCCACATAAGGGTTCAGGGCACCCGGAAACTCTCGACTGACTGCCTGTGGGGACTGAGAACCATGGAGCTGGCAGGGCTACCGCAAGGTGGGCGCCCCACAGCGAGTATCAGTGACCTGCTGCTGCACGGGGCAGGCTGGCTGTGTGTCTCAGTTACGGGGGTACCGGCCAAAGGCTAAGGGGCATTTGAAATGCTCCCTCACTGATCAGGGCAAAGGAGTCTACATTAATTGCGATGATTATTTTATGATGCCTTCCCTTCTCTGAAGCATTTCCACATAGAGTATATCACACCATCACATCTGATTTCACACCAAAGAATACATTGGTGGTGTCCTCGGTCAAGAGCATGGTTGCTGGGTCCTTGAGGATCATTAGGTGCAAATGATAGGACGATGGAAATCATTGTTTCCAGCATCACCATCATCCACACATTGATATTTGGTTCTATCTTGTGGTCTCCAACAAAGTGAATGACCAGCGACCTTGCCTTGGGGAGGTTGTAGCCTGGCTTGGGTGGCACCACTGCCCCTTCCTGCTGGTTAGGACTGCAAAACTGGACTCAGGATAAGAGGTACACTGATGAACAGCTGGAGAGTGTGGGTCGGTGAAGATTCACGAAGCGCGGCACCTCAGTTGACGCTGGCCATCAGGTGGTTGTTGAATGCTGTGGAAGCAAAGTTGCAGCGGATACCAGACCTAAAGGTTCCTGAGCAAGGAAAACCAAGTGGACCTTACAGACGGCCGTGATCCTGCGTGAACTGCAAGCACAAGGGCACCGTAGGCCATTTCTCGTAAATTCTCACGTTAGACAGAAACAAAACTCAACCTCAGCTAACCATAAGCAGCCACCTGGCATACGATTATGTGAATTGCTTCTTCCTCAAATAAACTCTTTACATTTTCATGGTGCCTCAGATTTTTCTTCTACAATGCTAAAATTACAATATATTATTTTTATAAAATATTTAATTACATTATTATTTATTTTTAAAGAGAGAGAGAGAGAATCAGTTTTATTTCGTTTTTCATGTGGCTTTTGTTGCTCTGACATTTGGTTGTGTACGTGCTGCTGGGATTCGAACCTGGGCCCTCATGCAAGGCAGGCAGGCACCATAACTGCTGAGCCA